>CM063598.1:10635897-10755794 GCA_032356905.1 Salix exigua
TGAAGTTTTAACATAATATATATAAATATATCAAAAGACTCATTATAAAATTATATCTCAAAACAACGATTGAATTAAGGGATATAATTGACATTGTTTAGTCGAAGCGGAATGGGCGAGAATGAAATGTGAGCGTTTCACTTTGTATTTGGCGAAAAATCCGGAATAGTGGAATTTAAGCCGAGATAAAAATAGCGTTATTTTATTTAGTTTTTTAACTGATACAAAATATTTTGACTGTTTCAACCATAATGGAACAAAACTTACGATTGAAGTCAAGGAAACTATCTAGTGAACTGCAAATTAGGATGAAGAAGCTAGGCAATAAACTTTATGTGATTGCCAGTCTTGATGAATTGATTGCTGATCTCGCATGTTGCATGTTGCATGGAACGCCGTCGTAGTTGTTAGTCGGTGTAATCAAGTATTACTAGCAAAAACTACAGCAAACTGTAGCTATTTTTACCGTTTTTCATCTAACAATTATAATACGAGGTGTTTTGGGTTAAAAATGAGTTTTAGTCCCTAATCTTTTAAAGTTGATTTCTTGGTCTCGGAAGGTGTTTGTCGGGTGTTTTATGATTGAAATGAGTTAGAAAACGAGTCTTTTACATAAAAAAAAAAAAAAAAACATGTAGGGATGACTTTTTAACCACTATTTTGTAGTGGTCGATATATAAGCTGGCAGATGAAACGTTGCCAGTCTATTCTTTTATCTTTTTTCCGTAAAAAAATAAAGGTGAGTCACAGGTCAGGACTGGGGTTTTCCCCTCTTTTATATATATATATATATATATATATATATATATATATATATATATATATATATATATATATATTTTGTTTTATTTAAGTAATAATTTTTTAACGTTTCTTTAAATAATCTCTAAGTTTGTTTTTTAATTGATACCCCTCATATTCCATTTTTAGGCTTATTTAAAAAAAATTAAATAACAATTATTTTTTAGTATCTTTGATTGTTCATGAGGTTAATATAATTCGCTAGTAGTTTTATTTTTATTTTTATGTATTTCATATAAATTCAATTTAGTTTTATAAATTATAAATTATTATCTTCTTAGGATAATTGTAATATGTGTAACCTTATATGATATTTTCTTTTCTTTTCTTTTATTCACTAAATCTTAAGTGTTTGTCTTTTTTTTATAAATTGATTTTAACAAAAAATTCATTAAACATAACTAGATAAATGACCCGTGTAACATTATTAAATATCTTAATTTATATTTGTTTTCTATTTTTTTTTATCAATTTTAGCTTTATTTATCATCAATGTTTTTTTATTGAATTATCTTGATCTCATAATTTAAAACACATGATAAACTTGTAATATTGATATATATTCTATTCGGACTATGAATTTTACATAGTAACTCAACTTTACCAAGTCAACAAAGATGATGTTTTTTGATATTTTTAGAATATTTTGATGTGCTGATATCAAAAATATTTTCTTTTTAAAATAAAAAAAATATTATTTCAATATATTTCTAAACAAAAATACCTTAAAAAACAACCCCAATCATATTTTAAAACTGTCAACCATGAATGAATGTGGGGTTAGATTGGACGTGGCACATGTTTGGATCAACATGAATGCTGGACACTTTATGTAAACATCGATGGACCGTCTTGTTGTTTTTTCTTTTGTGTTCATTAGCTGCATGTGGCTAGCTCTTATGTCCTTTCACTTTCAATCATTTTCAACCATGCACTATTCTTATTCTTTTAATCAAAATAAGATAGAAATTGTATATTGTTCTTACTAGTTTCACTACAAGATAAACTCATACGTTTACCATTTTCGAAATTCCTGCTCTCCTTTGTCTGTGTATTACAAAAAAAATAAAACTAAAAGATAAATCATCTCAGTATCCAATGGCAAATCAAAAGTAAACCGTATCCGCAGAATCACAGCAGCAGCTTCAGCAGTTCAGCATGAACAATCCTCGTAGTTAAAATGATTTTAATGTGCAGTAATCAAGGGGGGAAATGTACCTTGCCACTTCTAAGTTCAAGCCACTTGTGTGAAGCCCACCATTGTAACGTCTCTGTATCTGTATAAGAATCTCACGATTTCAATTCTATTTGATAAAAATTAAGCACAAAATAATATAGATCGTTGCAAGTTTCAAGCTCAAATAACTGTTACTTGAGGGGATGTTTTAGAAAATAATACAAATCAAATAACTTAAGTTTTTAGATGAGATGATTCCTTAACTGATTGGTTCTGCTTCTTTACCACTAATGTTCATGTAAAACTGATTCTAAGTTGTTTGTGATTATTAACTTAGAATTTTCAGATGAAAAAACCCTCTAGTCCCAACTGCTCTGTAGCTTCTTCAATTATATTCTGCATCACCAACGACGACGGAGATTTGAGAATTTCAAGCGGTGCAACCCCTATAATGATTGATTGAAAGAATTCCCACACCTATAATGATTGAAATAACTGTTACTTGAGGGGATGTTTTAGAAAATAATACAAATCAAATAACTTAAGTTTTTAGATGAGATGATTCCTTAACATTGGTTCTGCTTCTTTACCACTAATGTTCATGTAAAACTGATTCTAAGTTGTTTGTGATTATTAACTTAGAATTTTCAGATGAAAAAACCCTCCAATTTCCAACTGCTCCGTAGCTTCTTCAATTATATTTTGCATCACCAACGACGACGGAGATTTGAGAATTTCAAGCGGTGCAACCCCTATAATGATTGATTGAAAGAATTCCCACACCGAACATAACCCTCCTGTTCATATGCACCGCCAGTACTTAAAAAGCATCGTGCTAAATATATCCAAGAAGAGTTCATTGATCGATGAAAACCTCAGAAAATGGTATCGAGATCCTCTGATAGGAGAAGTGATTCCTCAGTAATGTAAACTGCTAAATTGTTAGAGAATAATATAAATCATATTCTAAAGTCTCATTTAATAGTTTAAGTTTTAGGCGAGATGATTCATTGACATGGTGTTAGAATTTTGTTGACCCAGCGATCACGAGTTCGATCCTCACTACTTTTATTATATTTGATAAAAATTAAGTAATAGGTAATGCAGGTTTATTCTGTAAGTTTAAGCTCAAAAGTTTAATTTAAAATAAAAAATCATTTTTGCAAAATTATTTTTGAAATCAGCATATTAAAATAATCTAAAAACAATAAAAAATATAATTTAAAATAAAAAATATTTTTTTGTTTTTATGAAAGTTTTCAAAAATATTTTTCAAATTTATTATCAAACACCCTCTGAAAAAGCAAGGACTCCCCATGTTGGCATACATTAACAGGCTCATGGCCCGGTCCGAGAGCCCAATGAGTCAAACATCCATGCCCGCATATAAGAAAATAGGCCCGATTTATATGGCTTCGCCATCATCCTCAAGCCAGATTCCCGTAAACTCTGTTTTTTCTTGATAAAAACCGCCATTAAAATTAATCGATTTTATCTCTCTTGTAATTCACACGAAAACCATGACTGTAGAAACTCTGCCATATCAAAACCACGTCGTCTCCAATGGAGATCTAGCCTCCACTAACCTTAGCTCTGCAAAGAAATCCAAAGAGAGTGAACGCCGTCGTCGCAGACGTAAGCAGAAGAAGAAGTCTCAGGCACCCGATGCCTCAGACGCCGCAGCTGCTGCAAACGGAGACGAAAGCGACGCCGCCAATGATGATGGTGGCAATGCAAAGGAGAACGCCGATTCTCAACAGGTTCGTAGTTTAGTTCTAGGGTTTTCATTTGGTGGTAATGCTATTGTCATTATCTATTTGTTTGAATCATTGAAGAATCTGAGGTATTTTAGTTCATTTTGTGGTATGAGTTGGTTATTATTGTGGTATGAATTGTGGAATTAGGGCCTTATACTCCATTCTAGAAATGAGACGTTAGTGTTTTGCTTTTGGTAGTTTAGGTGGTTCGAAGATATGGTTTTATATTCTGTATACTCTGTCGGCATGATATCTCGCTCATGCTGCTCTCTGTATTAGCTTTTTTGAGAACGGGAAAAAAATAGTTGTAATCATTGGGAATTTATGGTACTGGTTGTGGTGGCTGAGGTAGATAAAATCAAGAATAAAATACTGAATGATTTTGATGCTCTCTTAAAAACAGTAAATGAGAGAAAACTTGGAGGTTATGACTATTCCCTGCGCTGCCTTATCATTCTTTTCTGTATCTTGTTGTCATTAGAATTGTAATCACGTTGCCACTCTGAGTTTCTCTCCACTGTTTGTTTGGCAGCTCTTTGTATAAATAGACAGACTTTTTATGAATCAATGCCATCGTTGCTATTGCTTGGTTAATTTGAACTTGTTGTAAAACCATGTGTTTATATGTTGATTTCTTTGTAAATAATGCAAGTTCTAATGTGTAGAATTTAATGTAGCAACCTCTTATTTGGTCAAAACTTGTAGGTTGTGGAGCAAGTTGTAATTGAGTATGTCCCTGAAAAGGCAGAGTTAGAGGATGGCATGGATGAGTTCAGGAGTATTTTTGAAAAGTTTAATTTCCTTCAAAGTGCTGGTTCTGAGGTAAAAGGATTACTTTTTCTTGTTCCCTTTTTCTTTTGACAATTTATGCATTACCATTTCATGATTTTCCCTTCCAAGAACGGTTAACTGAATCTTATGTTCTCTTAATTCAAATAGGAGAATGATAAAAAGGATGAATCAATCCAAAATGCAGATGCCAAGAAGAAAACTGACTCAGATTCAGATTCAGAAGAAGATAATGAACAAAAGGAGAAAGGCGTGTCAAACAAGAAGAAAAAGGTTTGCTTTTATAGTGATGCAGTATCTTGTTGCTGGTGTTTTGCATTAATATAATGAATAGTGTCTATATCGTTACTGAATGGCGGTTTGTTTTCAGCTTCAACGGCGGATGAAAATTGCTGATTTGAAACAGATATGCTCCAGACCTGATGTTGTAGAGGTACTATTGCTTTCTTTGCATTTCAGTGGTTTATCATTTTTCCATTGTTTTCGGTTTGTTAGTGTTTGATTATTCACCAAATTATTCACTTTTTAGGTCTGGGATGCTACTTCTGCAGACCCAAAGCTTTTAGTGTTTTTGAAGTCGTACAAAAATACTGTTCCTGTGCCTAGACACTGGTGCCAGAAAAGGAAGTTTCTGCAGGTCAGTAATTCTTGTAAAAGCAGCTCTATGGATCAGAATATGCATGATAAATGGGAATTTTATACCATGAGAGGTTCAGGGATGGGGTGAGGAAAGATAACGCTCGATGAGGTTTCTCTTATATCTATACATGTGGTTCTTGCAGGGGAGCGGCTGTGACAATCATGGAGCCCTGACTTGTATGTGTTTGGCAAACAGGACCTTTAAGTGATTTCTCTTTTACTATATATTATAGTGTGACATGTGACATAGATACTATATGAACCATAATTTCTTGCAAGACCAGGCAGCAGGAGGTTCCTGCTGGCCATGGTATGTCAAGAGTCTCAGTATGATCTAGCTCTTATGAAATATCTCACATTCAGCAAACCTCCAAACCTTGGACTTCAAAATTTAACCTCTGTTTAAATTCTTAACACCAACTGGTTGCTCCTCTAGGTCTTCTGAGACTCTTTAACACATGATAACCAAATGGAATGCTCCTGTTGCCTGATCTACAAGTTAATATGTTTATTTGTACACTACTTGTGTCAGGAATTTTATTTTATTTTTTGTAAAATTTTGACTTATATTTGTAAGCTACAGAATGGGTTGTTTTTTTTCCTGCTATTGAGGTGCTAATTAATCTTTTTTGAATTTTCAGATGCCTTGCCATTGTGCTTAATGCTGGGGCTAGATTTGTACAACTTTATTTATTTATTTAATTTAGTTTGTAGCATGAAATAACCTGAACTGGATGTCAATGTATTCAGATAGCACTTATTTTTGCGAAGTTGGCATCTCATCAAGTTTTTGATTGGTTTTTGCAGGGTAAGCGTGGTATTGAGAAGCAACCTTTTCAGCTTCCTGATTTTATTGCTGCAACAGGAATTGAGAAAATTAGACAGGTAACTTCATTGCTATGAATTATTCACTATTATAATTATGCAGTTATGTTTAACATGCTCATGCTCATATTTGTCTGATGAAGAATGTATCATTGCTGCTTGATTTTTTGGACTAATACATATTTTTAATTGTCAGAAAAGAATCCTTTCATCAGATATCTGACTTCTTAACAGTAGTTCTTGTATGATACCATGCTGGTGTTTTGATGTTATAAGTTATTCACATGTTCATGCTTGTCATGATGAGAATAACCATTGCTGCTCACTTTTCTGCTCATATACAGTACAGTCTCTTGCCATCTGAAAATAATAATCTTTCGTTGACTTCTTGATCACTTGATGCATGTTCAAGTGACCCCAGTTTTTAAACAACACCACAACAGCTTTTGATCTTTTCTTGCCCTCAGTGTAACTATAAAATTTTCTGCTAATCAAATCAGAAAATTTAATTTTGCTCAGCTGATTTATCATTATTTATATGGTACAAGAATGCCAGCCATGGGAACTGTTGATTTGGTCTTGATAAGTAATACTGCCTTTGAGATATTTTATATGGAATATATGGTTATATGATGACCAAATGAACTATCGCTACTGGTTAATAGCTTGATATTCATGTGAAAATGATATTCTGGAATATCATAATTGCTGAGGGAATCTATTGAATAGATCATCTCTGAATAATTTTTCCATTGAATTGTCAATATTTTTATATTTTATTTATTGGTTGTGGATTTTAAGAATCCTAGTTTCTTGTGGAGTCATCCCCTGTGGATTTCAAGGGTTTGGCCCACTGGATTCTAGGGGTTTTGAATCCTTCTTCTCATACTACAGCAATTGTTAATCACCTTCACTTGTGCAGGCTTACATTGAAAAGGAAGATGGTAAGAAGTTGAAACAAAAGCAACGTGAGAGGATGCAGCCAAAGATGGGGAAAATGGATATTGACTACCAGGTTCATTACATTTATATATTTCCTTTCATTTTAGGACCATGAGATGTTTCTCTGCCATTTTATGCTTCTGTTTACAATTTGGTTTTTGTTTGTTAGGTTCTCCATGATGCTTTTTTCAAGTATCAAACAAAGCCAAAGCTGACCACACATGGTGACTTGTATCATGAAGGAAAAGAGTTTGAGGTATTTTTTTTTATACTATGCTTCTTCTACGCTTGCATGTTTCTCTTTTGTTAAAAAAAATTGATGACTGTTTATTATTGTTTTGTTGATATCATTGACTTTGTTTATTTTTATACTTCAGTAAGGGAATATCTTCTACTTGAAGTAAGATGAAGGAAATGTTTTGAAGCTCTTTAACCAATTTCTGTAGATATTTGTGCAGAATGAAAGTAGTGCAAGGCATACGAAGTTGTCTCTTGAAAAATCTAGTGCATAAACTATAAAATTTGATTGTTTCGTGAGGCAGATTTGTCTTGTTATCTTACATGAGCTTTGCTGCTCTACATTCACCATACTTTGGCCAAAATTAAGCCTCATGGTTTTGATTCTGTATGTTTTTCTTAAGAGAAAAATAAGATGACATGATAAATTTGCAATACATTCACCATACTTTGGCCAAATTAAACCTCATGGTTTTGATGCAGTAATTATGCTTGTTTATATTAAAAAAAAATAGATGACGATTAATTTCTTCATTATACAGGCTTTTAAGCGTGCTACAAAATAATGAAAATGTTGGGGGCATTAATGTAATATACCTCATTTTTTATTTAATTTTTTCTCTGATGTGCAGGTAAAGCTCAGGGAGATGAAGCCAGGCAGTCTTTCACATGAACTTAAAGAAGCTCTTGGCATGCCAGAGGGTGCACCTCCTCCCTGGCTTATTAATATGCAGGTCGGATTGACTTTAACATCCTGTACTTGATCTTGAAGTTCCCTGCTTGTCTGTCGTGGTACTCATTTCACTTTTTACCTGTATTTCTAATGTTTATATTGACTGATTTGCCTCCTCTAGAGATATGGCCCTCCTCCATCATATCCACATCTAAAAATTCCTGGACTTAATGCTCCAATTCCTCCTGGAGCTAGCTTTGGATATCATGCTGGTGGCTGGGGCAAGCCTCCTGTTGATGAAGTAAGCTGTTTTCCTTGCTCTGACACATTTAAATACTTCATATTATGCCTCTATTTGTCCTCCCAAAATTATTTCAATGCAAAACCTATTGACTTCCATGAATTGTGAACAGTATGGGCGCCCTTTATATGGAGATGTTTTTGGGGTTCAAATACAAGAACAGCCCAACTATGAGGTACTTTCCCTAATTAGTTTCTCCTTTGTAATTCGGATCTTATTAATTTCTGATTGTATAATTTGCTACTAGTTCTAATATCTGTTGGGTCCCAATGCAGGAGGAGCCAATTGATAAGACCAAGCATTGGGGTGATTTGGAGGAAGAAGAAGAGGAGGAAGAGGAGGAGGAAGAGGAGGAGGAGGAGGAGGAGGAACAGCTTGATGAAGAGAAGTTGGAGGATGGTGTTCAATCTGTTGATAGCCTTTCAAGGTATTGGGTTGAAATCCTCACTTTTTGATGTTTACTAGCGTGGGCACCTTGCAATCATGATTATTGTTTGTTAATCAAGTTCTGTGTGCTTATGCATCATGCTGCCAGCTGTTCCTTCTATGCATACAATTGTGTAGTTCATCAAGATGTGATGATTGTGTGCTATTGCAATCATATGGCTGGCCATTTCACTACTTTTAAGCACGCTGTTTTGCCAATGTCTATCTAGTATTGCTTTTTCTTTTTTTTCATCATGTTGAAGCTACATGATTTTATTCAGTGAATTGACTTGGTTTTCCTTGTACAGCACACCAACTGGAGTTGAGACTCCTGATGTTATTGACCTTCGTAAGCAGCAGAGAAAGGAACCTGAGAGGCCTCTTTATCAAGTAAGTTTCACTATTCAAAATTGTGTAGTTTCATGTGAGTTTATACTTAACTATACTTTTAACATTTTGATTAGAAATCTAGTTCTGATATGTTTTTTTTTCTTTTCTTTTTGATTATCTTACAGGTTCTCGAAGAAAAACAAGAGAGAATTGCTGCAGGGACTCTACTTGGAACAACACACACGTATGCAATATAACTAAATCTCTCTCTCTCTCTCTCTCTCTATATATATATATATATATAAATATTGTTTCTTTTCTTGTTTAATATTGCTCTCATTCTTCAACTTGATTTTGCTTGTAGATATGTGGTTAACACTGGCAGCCAGGACAAGACAGCAGCCAAAAGGGTAAGTTATACACTTGGGATTGTGCTCTCTCTCTCTCTCTATATATATATATATATATATATCTTTTGGCACAATAGTAGGCTGTTTCAATCATGTCAATCTTATGCAGGTTGATCTGCTTAGAGGTCAGAAAACAGATAGAGTTGATGTCACTCTACTACCTGAAGAATTGGAAGTTATGGACAATGTCTTACCTTCAAAGTAAGTTAAACTCTTGTGAATGTTTGTCATCAAATCATGAATGCTATGTAAATTGGTTTCTAACCTGGGTCTATTGGACAGATATGAGGAAGCAAGAGAGGAGGAGAAGCTACGCAGTCAGCGAGAGGATTTCAGTGACATGGTTGCAGAGGTTTGCCCTTTATCAAATTAACCATACGATCCTAGTTTTTCGGATAAACTAGTTAATGATTTAATTGGAGTGGTTGGCTAGACCCCACATTCCAGATATGCCTTGAAACTTGAGAGGCATTCGTTTTCAAGGCATTGATTGCCGCTAATAATTTATGATATCGAGATCTTTACTGTTTCACCTCTTTTGCAGAACGAGAAGAAGAGGAAGCGTAAGATGCAGGAAAAGGATGGGAAATCAAAGAAGAAGGATTTCAAATTCTAAGGTGGTCACGTGCAGGCTATTAGAAATGAGGTGAACAGTGTTGAGAGAAATAATTACAGCAAATTCAGGTTAATTCCTGCACCAAAACACTTGCATGAGATCATTTCATGAATTCTCAGCAGTATGGTTTTGATAGAAAGATGAAGTGCCCAGCAATGGCACTCAATTTCAACCTTGTATTACTGTAGTATGTAGTTCATACGCTGCCTGGGTCCTCTATGTAAAATCAAAGCTAACGGGACACTCCATGTGTAATTGGATATTTCTTGTTATTTTATAATCAAATGGATATCCTCCGTTGAATCCTTGAAAAATGGAATCAAATTGGAGACGCTATATTTTGATCAGTGAAAGGATTGTTTCCTTGCTTGTGTCCCAATCATCCCCCCGTGCTTGTGTAAGCTTTGCTTGTATGTGACAATGTATCCATTCCAGATTATTTAAATGGGATTCAGAGAGAGCAATGTGTACACGCTTTGAAACAAAAAAGAAAGAAAGAAGAGAAGTTTGATTTCTGCTTCTCAGCATAAAGAGAAAATGACACAGAGCCCCACAACCCAATCTTTTTTATTTATTTAACAATAAGCATCGCGACTTGTTAGAATTATGAACTTCAATTTAACCAAAATTAGTTTTTAAAAAATATTGCTAAGGATAGTAATTAAATAAGTGGTAAACATAAAGGTTCTTGTAGCTAAAGATTATAGTTTTGAACAAAATGAAATGTTTTTAAGGGGGGGAAATAGTTAAATTTTCAAACAGTATAATTGAATACTTTAGTATTTTATTCCAAATATACAAATTATATATATATATATATATATATATATATATATATATATATATATATATATATTTGAACTTATATAATTTGGTTTAAAACAGGCAGGATCCTTCATGGTAGCTCATAGCATTAAAAGCCACCCCTTCCCTATACATGAAGCAACGAGAACGCAGTATGAAAAGTATCAACGCGCGCTTATCATGAGTATGAGTGGTGAGGGCACTCTCGTTCCTTAAAAGAAATCGTGAGTTCAATCTCTTCTCTTGTATGGAGTCGACTATTTGGGGAACACTTTCATCCCTTCAGAACCCACCCGGTATGAACCTGGATTAGTCTAGTTTGGGACACCGTGTGGTTTATACCAAAAATAGAAGAAATAACAAAATATTAAATCATGGAATTCAAATGCCTTTCTAGTTCTAAATCGTTCACACACACACACACCCACACACCCACAATGTCTTAATTGATCGATGGCATTTCATCCCGAAACGAAACCCACGTAGATGTGTATGTTTTGGTTTCTGCCTCAGCCGGCACTTGACTTGTGAAACAATCCCATGTACCAAAAATAGAAGAGAAAAAGAAAGGGGTGGGGCGACGAAAATGAAATGCCATAAGATCCATGGTTCAGATAAAGACGAAGGTACAAATAATAGTAAAACAATGATGCCATATATGACACCTGATCGATACAGAAAAAAAAAAACAGTAGACGGCAATCCATGAATGAGACCCTCCTTCTTCAGCACTAAGTTTTCTCTGTGAACAAAGAATCTAATATTTTGGTACTTTAACCTATTGTTGACACACAAAAAATCTAATCTTTTATCTACAAGTGCATGCAGCATGACTCCTCACTACACTTTAATCATATTCCTTGCTTCTTCCATCCCTTACCTTCGCCCTACAGGCTACATATCATGGCCCCACCATCACCTCCTCGACTGCAATTCCCAGCCAGCCCCCGTTTGGACGGATATGATGAGTGGATGCTTATCATGATCATAATAATTTCATGAACAACAATCATCCACCTCGATCCAGTATACGTAGCTAGTGTGATTCTATGTGTCTGGCCGTGTAGAGGACAGTGGGGTCCTCGTTTGCTTCCCACTAAAATTGGTCTTTTTGTGCGAGGTTTGTGCGGTAACCTTGATTTGAAGCATCGTTCTTCACAAGTTTGATGGACTTGGGCTGTATTCTTTCGATCGGGTTTTAGTCAACTTAATAAGATTCACCATTGATGATGATGAGTATATTGTTCCAAATGAATGCTGCGGTGAATATTCCTTTAATTAATTCAAGTTTTCAAGCCAACTTCTGGATATGATCTTCATACGGGTTGAGAAAGAGATTAAGAAATTTCCCATCATGGCCTGATAAAATCTATAATTTTTATATTATTTTCTGCCACACTTTTTAAATAAAAATTATAAGATTTAATCTTGTAATCATGTAGTTATTAAATTTTTAATTTCACATCAAATGGCTATTTTATTTTTAATCGTGATGTGGGACTTCAAACATTGACTTTTAAGTGTATATCTAAGGATTGCTATATAAATATATAGACCGCTACTGTCGCTATAGCTTGGTTAGGTTTCTATCACAAATAATTTAGAATAGTCAGATATTCTTCATAAAGTCATTCATATTCTCCCTACATGAGTTGTTTTCTCAGCAACTTCTGCTTAATTTCTGAATCAAATTAAGCCTGAGTCCAGCCAGATATCCCCACTAAAAAATGCTGTGAGTTATCACCATCATGCTCCGAGTCTCCAATTTGAAAAGAACAAAGCTTCACAGAACAGTTCCATAGAGATATTCTGATATAGATGTTATCAGCAACTGCTTAGTTCTTGGTTCTTTCATGGAAGCCATCCATCAAAACAATTTCATGCATACCTGCACAAGCACATAGTTTAGTGCATGCATATATATATATATATATAAACATATTCTGTAGTCTGTGGGTGGGCGGGCGATTGTCATGTTGCGACGACCCTTTGTATAGGTCATAAACCATGATGTAACAGCTAGGGTATATAAATTCAAAAAATGAAAGTGAATTAAACATCCAAGCACACCAACCTTGAGAATCCATGATCCACCCTGGAATTGCACGAGTGGTCCAACCGGATTGGCCCTCTCAATGCTGTCTTCATCATTTCCTTGAAAAATAGTATAAATTATATCTCGATGCCTTATCTAATACTTTAAGTTTTTAGATCCTTAACATGATATTAGAAGTTTGTTGATCCAACAGTCATGAGTTCAAATCTCACAATTTTCAAATAATAGTGTGTCTGTACAAGTTTCAATCCCAAATAACTCTCACTTGAAGATATGTGTTAGTAAATAATATAAATTATATGTTAACCCTCACCTAACAGTTTAAATTTTTAAATGAGATAAACCTGTGAGAAATCAATTATCCGGGGAAAAAAGAAGAAGAAATCTTTATCATTAAGACTCTAATTTCGAATGATAGCATATCAGTAAACTAATTATATCCACGCAGAGCCACCCAGGAGCTGGCTGTTCATAACAAGCTCTTGATATGATGAGTCAAAATGAGCGAGCTCGTCAGCTAGTATTAATTAATTAGCAATCAAACAGTGTACACAGTCAAGAAATGTGTTTAATTAGGGTTTCAGCTGGACGGATTAGACTAGTTCATGTCGAGCATGATTCATTCTTAAGCAAGCTAGCGATGGCTTGTCGCTTTCTAAATTGTCCGACTGACATTCTTTCTTGTCCCTTTTAATAATGCGGCCATACAAAGTCACTTCACCTAACCAACCGACCATTTTTTATTTCTATATATTCACATTCCCTTACCAAATAAATATAAAAAAACACACTCAGTAAAGGTTTGATTTTGTTTAGATAAGCTTCAACTTGCTAATAATTTATGCCTTGTTCGTGGCTTAATCATATACATGTGCCTCTCGTGGCCCTAATTGTATGTGACGCCCAATATATCTCACTACAGAATTAACTATTCTATTCATAAACTATCCATAAATTAGAAGCTCATCAATATATATATATATATATATACACACACACACACACACACACACACACACACTTGAGAATGTGGTTGAAAATATTTTTTAT
Source organism: Salix exigua (assembly GCA_032356905.1). Lineage (NCBI taxonomy): Eukaryota > Viridiplantae > Streptophyta > Magnoliopsida > Malpighiales > Salicaceae > Salix > Salix exigua. Next base: position 10,649,731 of record CM063598.1, read on the forward strand.
TTAGAAATGTATTTGAATGATATTTTTATTTTATTTTTTGACATCATTATATTAATATGAATTAGTATATTTCTCCCTGTTTTTCAAAAATATTTTTGAAAATAATTAAATTTTTATCCTATTAATTGTTTTGGTTTTTACCCTTACTAATTCATCAAGTTATGGTCCCACATGTAGGGATATATTCATGGCGGTGCAGCCTAATCTAGGTAAGAAACCTGATATTCACTTAATTTATCTTCACCTACTAGACCAAGATAAATTAAATGTGTGTTTTGTTTTGTGATGTATAGTATTTTTTAAATGTGTTTTATGATTGACAATATACCAAGATAATTTGTTTTTTAGATTTTATTTTAATTTTTTGACATCTACACATTAAAATCGTTGAAAAATATCAAAAAAAATATCAATTCAGTTTTTTTCAAAACAAATACATTTAAAAATAGAAGTTATCACACAAGTTTTTAATATATTCATCATCATCATCTACCGGATAGAAAGCCCGTGCACTGGGTTATATATATAAAGATCTTCAGAATGATAATTTGATTAATTAATCACATATCAAGTTGATTATTGTACCTAAATATCTTGATTACAAAAGAGAAGAGAAGATGAAGAAGAAAAACAATTCCTTGAGAAAGAGACATGAGAAGACCGCACAATAGTAGTGTAGTTTCATTTCATAACAATTTCCAACTATATTCTTGTGCGTGCGTTAGAATGGTAGATAACAATTTAATCAAATTTCATAGATTTTGATTGAATTAATATTTTTTTATACCTGATGAATAATATATAAAATATAAATATTATTAAATTTAACTTGAAATTCATCCTAACTTAACTCGAAATATGTATTCATACAATATACATATATTTATAAAATATTTTGATTTTTTAATACAATATAATATATACATATGTTAATATCAACCTAATATATATTAATTAGTAAATAATAAATACCAAAAACTCAATAAATAATTTAGAAATATTTAAAAAAATTAAGTGATCAATAATAAATAAATAAAATCCAAGCTATTCCTAGTCATAGAATGGTAGTAGCAAGAAACATCTACGTCCTCTTTACAACTGATCATGCATCAAGGCACTATCAAGGGCCGGTAATCACCCACGTGTCAGCAACCCGCCACCACCTTAAGGACCAAGTAAATAGCAATATATATATATATGTTTGTATATATATGTATGTGTATATGTGTGTGTATATAATTGTGTAGAGAGAGAAAGGAAGAGAACATCTGTTACGAAAATTGCAAGCCCCCACTACATAAATCACTCAAAAATTTCTTAGAACACAACAAAGAAGCAAGGTAGCTTGAGTAGTCTTGATCTTCTTAAGTTCTTGTTACCATCATTATTTCAGTTTATCAGTCAGATATTTAGGGAGGAGACTAGACGAAGAAGATAGATAGAGACTCGAATAGACATGCTCACTTCTCATCACCTTCCTACCCATTTCCTAGCAACATTTCACACAATCATATCATCGATTTCACTTGAGCAATACCTCACTGTTCGCCTCACAAGGATCAACCTCATCCTCTTGTTGTTCTTCATATTGATTTCTCTTCTTGCTCCAAGGTCCAAGGGCTAGCTGGCTAGAATTTGTTCATTTTTTTTTGTCTAAGAATAGGGAAAGTTTACTTCCTCTTCAATCTCTTGGTTGGTGTTTTTTTTTTGAATTTTTGTGGCGTTTTAAGAGATGGGGTTGAGTTCTAAGCAGGTTACTGGCGATGGGCTAGATTGGAGCCAGACCCTTTTGCAGGCTCATACTTTGGAGCTGCCTAGACCTCCTGTAATAAGGAGGCAGCAGGAACAGAACCAGCTGCAATTCGAGCTCTTGAAGTGTCCAAGGTGTGAGTCAACAAACACAAAGTTCTGTTATTACAATAACTATAATAAGTCACAGCCTAGGCATTTTTGCAAGACTTGCAAGAGACACTGGACAAAAGGCGGCACTCTCCGAAATGTTCCTGTCGGTGGTGGCCGCAAAAACAAGAAGCAGAAAACATCGAAAACTAGTTCCAACACCACCAACTCTTCAAGCACTGTAAGCACCGCTGCTCCATGCAACAATAACAATATGATCAATAGGGTTAATCCCCAGTTGGCAATTCCAGCTCAGCAGCAAAAGCTGAATCATCCTGATCTTGTACATGGTGGTCAAAGGAATTTCTCTGAAACTCTGTATCAAGCAATGGTCAATCCACCATCTTCAGTTTTGCAGCAGAATTCAATCGGCTGCGACAACTTGGACACCAAAAGTTTTAACATCAACAACAATGGCGTCTTTTCGGGTTCATCTGTGTCTATACCTCAAAATCAAGGCTTACTGTTTCCATATTCAAGTTATTTTGACACGCTTCCATCTTCAATTTGCACCTCCTTCCAGCCCTCAAATGTTTATAACCAAACAGGAGAATCTATGGAGGACTCAACCATCACAACCATCATGCCTTCCACAAGTAGCTCCATCACTCAGTCATTGCAAGTGCCAAATACAAGCAGTGGAATGGATATGACAAATTACTGGAATTGGGATGATATTGAGAATTTCGTCTCTGCTGATCTCAATGTACCATGGGATGATTCTGAAATCAAACCATAGCAAAGGTCTTTATTAACCTTATTAGAAGTGTGTATAAAACCCTCCTTTCTCTGTTTTTTTCTCCAAGTACTTGAGGTTTTTATGTGAAGGGTCAGTCTCATATGTAATATCACAATTCTATATTAATGAGTTAACAATTTTAGTTAGTTCCAGCTTGAGGCTATAGTATAAGGTGTTCAATTGTGCTGTCGTTTTCTCTCCTTATCTTACCTCCACCTCCATATGTTTCAATCCTGAAGGAAAAATTTCCATTTGAAGTAGGGTAAGGGATTAGGGTTCACATTGTGATAGAGAAGGGTATCTAATCTGAGAGATGAGTGATGGGGTCTTCTCCAGCTATAGGCTAGGCTGACAAGTAGATGTGACGGAAGATTCTTCTGGATATGTATATTTCTCTGGCTGGATATATATGTGGTTTTTTTTCTTTCTCACCACTTGTTCAGAATCTTTCTCCTTTTTTATTCCTGACAGATATTCCTAATATAAAGTAGTTTTCGCAATATCTTTCGAGCATTTTAGAATTCTCATGACGAGTTCTGCTTGATTCTCTTAAATCCTTGAACATATCTGGGCACTAGATTGCTGTTATTATTAATTGTCCAGAATGTTTGTTCTTATTCTCTGAACACTGTAGCCGGGCAGAATCTGTGCAAGTTGAGGCTATATGTAGCCTTCTCTTTTCTCTTTCAAGACCATTGTTGATGATTATGGATCATGTCAGCACTGAACTGCTAAAACAAAGGTCAGAATTGATGACCAGAAATCCTGTGCCAGATCTACAGACGATATAGGATGATCCAACTATCAGGCTTTGGTGGAAGACCAAGCCCATTTGAGCTCATATCATTGTCATTTTATTTATTTAAAATTATTTATGTTAAATATTTGGATTTGATTGTTAACTAGTACACATGCCCCTTGAACATTGAAATTCTCTTCCCCCTTGAACATTGAAATAAGGGGGATTTAGATTGAAAGAACAGGAAAACATATATTCTACAAATAAGAGAATGTATATAGTAATTATTGATAGAAAAACTAAATGAAATAAATATTAAACTTCAGAGATCATTTTGGAACTTTGAGAATGCCATGGCTCCCCCTTACACCTCTAATTGGAGACCCTAGCAGCAATCCTTCTCCAAGTACTAAAATAGAAAGGATCTTTTATTTTATGATCTTTGAAAATAAGTTCAAATAAAATGTAGTTTCAATTAATGATGGATTATTCATCTTATGAAAATCCTTCATATATTCTGGTTCTGGAAGAGGGTTCTTGGGCAAGTCGACAAGTGCATCTAATTATTTGCTCAATCACAAACTTGATCTTTCTGGGAAATTATCCCAAGCACTCTCCATGGTTAGAAACAGAAGTGAAGTCTCAACGACAGGTTATTGTTCAATGGTCAAGTTTGTTTATTGGCTGGCGCATATGCTCTGCATACTTTATGTCCAATTGTTCGGGTCCATTACAAAGCTAGAGACCAAATAACATGGGGGTAGAGCCTGATCTGGAATATCAGCCACCAAAATTTGAATGAAAGAATTGACATGGAAGCTAGAAGCTTGCGAAGCATTTGGCTTCCCGGAAAGCTTTGTTTTGGACAAAATCAAGTTCGAATATTTAGGACCCATTTCATTAGTCATATCAACCGAAAATGTTGTATGTCTTCTGAAGAAAGACAACAGAACTGCTGATTTCTGGTATATGATCAGCAGGTATCTGGTAATGAAGAGAGTAGAAATAATCTCACTATTTTTCATAACCATACTGCTCATTCTCTGAGAGAGAGTTTAATCGTAGTGTATCAAAAAGACTAAAAGATGATGTACAAGAGCAGCTTTAACGAAGCAACAGACGAACACGAAATAAATGAAATATAAAACCAGACCACATAGTTAATTTGTACTTAATCAAACTCAATCTGGCATAACTAACATACGTATGATAAATCTTAATTGTCCATGATCACAGCATGCAGGTCAACTAAACGGAGACAAACCCAATACTTTCAGAAGTTCCAAATCAGCCCAGGTTATGGATTCCCCGTCCTTGTACAAGTGTCTCTGCTATAAGAAAGCTGTCCACCTTGTTAAATTCTGGAATTGATTTGAGGCCTTCCAAGCTGACAGGATGAAGAAGCTGAAGAATTGCAGATTGAAGAATCAAGTTTTATTGTTTCCTGTTTTTAAATACATTGTATACAGGATGATTAAACATCCTTTAGTCAATTAGTCAAAGTTTTTAGTTAAATTCAGTTACTAGTCAATTAGTGGATAAGCTACAATTGTAACCGAATTTGAATTTTATCAAATTCTATCCGTTGTAATGTTTTGATTCATATAAATAAAGTAAATGGGATGGCAGTAACCATACAAAATATTCTGCCCATGTTCACGTTTCTTTTTACTCAAATTACAGAGTTTAAAAGTTCTTATATTTCGAAATGTTTCTCTCAATTCGAAATTTTCCCAGGCCCGATTCTTGATCGCTACGAGTACATGTTCTCGGGTTTTTGGCTCATTTGTCCGTACTGATTTGAGCGATGCGTGTTTTACAAATTTTCAGTTTTTCTTCAAATTTCAACACACCTTAGAAAAACAATATAAATTATATTATGTGATTTCAATTAACAATTTAAATTTTTAAGTGTGATAATTTTTTAATATGATATCAAAACTTCATTTACCTAGCAATTACGAGTTCGAATCTCACCATTTCTATTCTATTTGATAAAAATCAAGTATAAGGTGATGTGAACCTGTGTAAATTTTAAACCCAAAAGGCTTTCACTTGAGAGAGTGTGTTAAAGAATAATATAAATCACTCACTTAACGACTTAAACTTTTAGATAAGATAATTTCTTAACACACTAGCCTTGAAATAACTAACACAGTAAAGCTCAGATACAATGCATTATGAACAGAACCTGCCTTTCTCACCTTCCGGCAAGAGTGAGAATGATCTGACAAGTACTTGGCGTGGCAGGCATTACGAACAGAGAATGCCAGCAAGCAGACCTCGGCAATAAAGAACTCTCTGGTTCAAGAATGCGTTGATCAAATTAGCGAAAATAGAAAACATCACCTCTCCTTTTTTTCTTGGAGAAGCTTTGGAAAGCAGTATTAAGGTTAAGAAAAGATTTGCTATAGCACAAACCAGAAGGTGATAAATAGGACAATCGCTCATGCTCTAGACAAAAGTTGTCAATTCTCTTTCGGTTAGTTCAGAAATTTTTTAGTTCAAATCTAAAAATAAAATTATCTAGAATTGTGCAATTGAATTTTAATAAAGACACAATAAAATGATTTTTCTAAACAAAATTATGAATATGTATAATATTATGAGAATGTCATCATCAATCTCGTAAATTTATTATATTCTCTGATTGCTTTGAAATTTTAATATAATATTAACTATAATATAAAACTTGAGGCGCATTTCCTATAGCATTTTTCATTGTTCACACAAACTCAAATTACTATTCATTATGACAGTAAAATTACCATTTTATCCCCGGGATCAAAAAAATTTAACCCTCGGGACGGGGGGCATTTTTGAATTTTTCAGGGGACATGGATGACATTTTCGAGTTTGTTTCACAATAAAACTACTAAAATAGCCCCCCTAAATGACAAAATAAGGTAAACCAGACCGAGGGTAGTTTAGAAATTTCCACGGGACAAGGATGGTATTTCCGAATTTGTTGTACGATGAAGCCGAGCAAGATTAGCCCCTAAACAACAAAAACCGTTGCTCGAATCGAGGATAGTCTTGTTGACATATAATGTCATACTTTGTATGCTTTATATATTTTGATGATAACAATAAAAGAAAATGGGCTAATAATATGCTTGGATGAGATTAAGCTATAAGCAGGTTTTATTCAAAGAATACATCAACAAGCGTAATGGAGTTCAAGAAGAAATCACTCCAAGAAGTCCAAGATGCAAGCAAGTGAAGACTTAGAATAAGTGTTCATTTTAGTGCTTTGTGTAAATCTCAATTTCTATCTTGATAGCACAAATTAAAATGAACTCACACACTTCACATTGCATGCAAAGGATTTGATGAATAAAAGGCTAGTTTCTAACTGGCTATAAGCGGCTAGTTTCAAGCGGCTAGTTTCTAACGGCTAGTTTCAAACGGCTATAAGCGGCTAGTTACTAACGGCTAGTTTCAATCGGCTATAAACGGCTAGTTTCTCTTTGAAACTTATAAATAGGCCTCTTAATTGCAAAACGAAATTGACACAACTTTCATATCTTATATTGAGGCAATTAGAAGTGCATAAACACCTTCATATCATCAATCCTCCTTAATACTCATATTTGTGTTTAAATCTTTATATCTTAACACAAAGAGTATTTTCTCATTCTCACTACACTTAAACACCTTCAAATATCCTAAGTGCTATTAAGTGAGAGAAAGAGATCATAGATCTTCATTTGTAATATCCACACTATTAAGAGTGTATTGTTGTTTTACTAAAACAACTATTGTGAAACTCTTGAGAGTTGAGTATAAAACTCTTGGTATTGGTGAGGGAACATCACCAAGGAAAAATCTTGAAGAGGGTACATCTTCAAGTGGGAAAAGGAAAATCTTGAAGAGGGCATATCTTCAAGTGGTGTAAAGTCTTGGTGTGGATTCATCAAGCGGAAATTGTAATCTTGTTACTTGGTTTAGTAAGAGAGTACAATACTCAAGTACGGGTTGGTACTTGAGTCGTGGACGTAGGCTTGCCGAACCACGTTAAAAACCCGAGTTAGCAATCTCTCTCCCTTATCTCTTTACTTTAAAGTAATTAATTTTAGAATTGCTATATTTATTGTATTTGCACCAATTCCGCCTTTAGGTGCATAGTTGCCTTAATCCGTGAATTTCAACAATTGGTATCAGAGCCTAGTTCTCATTTATTAAGTTTGCTTAGACTTTGAGTAGAATGGCAACTATATGCAATAATTTCCAAAATGAAGGTGCTTCAACTTCTAGACCACCATTTTTTGATGGTGATAATTATGCCTATTGGAAAGCTAGAATGTCAATATATCTTCAATCTATAGATTTTAATTTATGGCTTTCTATTGAAAATGGACCTCATAGACCACTTAAAATTGTAAATGGTATTGAGATTCCAAAAAGCATGATAGAATATAGTGACCTAGATAAAAGATTACTTTCTATGAATGCTAGAGCAATGAATATTTTATATTGTGCATTAAATAGAAGTGAATTTAATAGAATATCTTCATGTAAAAATGCTAGGGATATATGGCATGCTTTGGAAGTAACTCATGAAGGAACTAACCAAGTAAAAGAATCAAAAATTGATATGTTAGTTCATCAATATGAGTTATTTAAAATGTTGCAACATGAATCCATAACAAGCATGTTTACTCGTATGACTAGCATAACAAATAGTTTACATGCTCTTGGTAGAACTTACTCAAATGCGAGATATCGTAAGTAAGATTCTCGGATCTCTACCAAAAGCTTGGGAAGCTAAAGTGACAGCTATCACGAGAAGCTAAAGATCTCACAAAACTTCCATTAGAGGAGCTCATCGGTTCTCTAATGACGCATGAGATATCTATGGATAATCAAGATCAAGAAGAAAGGCCAAAGAAAAATTTGGCATTTAAAACCGCTCATCGAATCGAAGCGAGGAAAATGATGATGATGAAGGCGAGTAATGACGATCTTGAAGAAGATGTAGCATCAATCACAAGACAGTTTGAAACTTTCTTAAAAGGAAAAATGACAGAGAAAGTTCTCGAAATACAAAAGGAGGGAGATTCAAGTAAAGAAACTCCAAGGTGCTATAAATGCAACAAGTTGGGGCATATCAAACCCGATCGTCCCCATCTTCAAATGAAGAAGAGAAATCGCTTTCAAAGAGAGCTTTGAAAGCGACATGGAGCGATGATTCGAACTCAAGCTCTAGTGATGAAGAAGAACATGTGGCTAACATGTGCTTCATGGCAATTGAAAGCGAAAATGAGGTACAATCTTCGGATGATGAATCTGACCCTTCCTATATTGAATTACATGAACAACTTGAAAATTTGTATGTAGAATATAAGAAGTTAGGTTCTAAATATAGTACTCTCAAAAGAAATCATATATGCTTCATTGAGGAACAAGAATTATTAGAAAAGAAAGTATATGATTTAAATGACAAGAGTAGTAAAACTAATCAACTTGAAGAAGATAATAAATCTTTAAAAGAAAAAGTTGATGAGTTAAATGTAATTATCTCAAAATTCACACAAGGCTCAGAAATTTTTCAGAAAATGCTTTCAAGCCAAAGAAGTGTGTTTAACAAAGGAGGATTAGGTTATAAACCTAAGATAAATCAAAAATACTTAAAGAATTATTTTGTTAAAGCTAAACATTCTTATGATCCAAATCAAACATGTAATTATTGTAGAAAATTAGGACATTTGGTTTATGCATGTCCTATGAAGAAAAATAAGAATGTTAAAATGATTTGGGTTCCAAAAGGAACCACCCCTTGAATTCTTTGGTAGAAATAATTTCATTTTGGATATTTATTATTATTAGATATTATGTCTTTATTTATCTAAAATGTTAATTTTCTTTTTGTTGATGCCAAAGGGGGAGAGATATGATGAAAATATCAAATGCATCAATAATGGGGGAGAAAAATAGGAGAAAATGAAAAATATATATGCATATATTTAGGGGGAGAAAATGGATTTTTCTTGAGATTGCATATGATATTTTTACTTAGATTAAATTGCTAAAAATGCTCAATGTCTCTTATATATTGGATTACAAAATATAGGGGAGACTCATTTTTATCTAAGTTTTTATTTATTGTCATCATCAAAAGGGGATATTGTTGACATATAATGTCATACTTTGTATGCTTTATATATTTTGATGATAACAATAAAAAGAAAATGGGCTAATAATATGCTTGGATGAGATTAAGCTATAAACAGGTTTTATTCAAAGAATACATCAACAAGCATAATGGAGTTCAAGAAGAAATCACTCCAAGAAGTCCAAGATGCAAGCAAGTGAAGACTTAGAATAAGTGTTCATTTTAGTGCTTTGTGTAAATCTCAATTTCTATCTTGATAGCACAAATTAAAATGAACTCACACACTTCACATTGCATGCAAAGGATTTGATGATTAAGCGGCTAGTTTCTAACGGCTATAAGCGGCTAGTTTCAAGCGGCTAGTTTCTAACGGCTAGTTTCAAACGGCTATAAGCGGCTAGTTTCTAACGGCTAGTTTCAAACGGCTATAAACGGCTAGTTTCTCTTTGAAACTTATAAATAGGCCTCTTAATTGCAAAACGAAATTGACACAACTTTCATATCTTATATTGAGGCAATTAGAAGTGCATAAACACCTTCATATCATCAATCCTCCTTAATACTCATATTTGTGTTTAAATCTTTATATCTTAACACAAAGAGTATTTTCTCATTCTCACTACACTTAAACACCTTCAAATATCCTAAGTGCTATTAAGTGAGAGAAAGAGATCATAGATCTTCATTTGTAATATCCACACTATTAAGAGTGTATTGTTGTTTTACTAAAACAACTATTGTGAAACTCTTGAGAGTTGAGTATAAAACTCTTGGTATTGGTGAGGAACATCACCAAGGAAAAATCTTGAAGAGGGTACATCTTCAAGTGGGAAAAGGAAAATCTTGAAGAGGGCATATCTTCAAGAAGTGTAAAGTCTTGGTGTGGATTCATCAGCGGAAATTGTAATCTTGTTACTTGGTTTAGTAAGAGAGTACAATACTCAAGTACGGGTTGGTACTTGAGTCGTGGACGTAGGCTTGCCGAACCACGTTAAAAACCGAGTTAGCAATCTCTCTCCTTATCTCTTTACTTTAAAGTAATTAATTTTAGAATTGCTATATTTATTGTATTTGCACCAATTCCGCCTTTAGGTGCATAGTTGCCTTAATCAGTGAATTTCAACAAGTGCGATACTTTCATCCCTGGTTTTTATTTGTAAATATCGCTAGCTTCAGGGGTGTATGGGTAATTAAGTAATTTTTTATTATTTCTTTTTCTGGAATACTGCAGGCGCTTCGTACAAACGCGACAGCAGTGTTCCGCGCACATGCGCCTTTAAGGCGGTGCGTGCGGTGGTCTTTATCGGTTAAAACTAGGCATCCGCCGTGTCATATGGTTCGCCGCCCTGTCCTATGACTCCATACGTGGTGCATGTGCTTCAAATGTGACCGTGTAATCGCCTGTGGATGGTTTTTCTTTTCCCTTTTTCTCTCTAGCTGTCGGAAAGTATGGTACAATCACTCATATTTGTATAAATTTAATGTAAGTCCTTGATCTTTTGACTTCATCTATATTACTGATTTTTCAATGAAAATTTTAATTATTTTCAATTAAGCTCTTCAATTGAAATTGACTATATACAGCAAGTTTCATTTTGGTCATTGAAATTTTGATTTTTGGTTTGTTGGTGTTCCTTTAATAATTTGGGCATGCAAGTTAGGATTGTGAGATAAAAATTATATTGTGATCTTTTTTAATATATTTACTTATTGTAATTAATTTTTATGTTATTTTATAATTAAAAATATATTTTTATATTTTAAAATATATAAAATATATTTTTTATATTTTAAAATATATTTTCCCGCCCCACCCCATCGCAACGCACGGAAAGCAGTAATTTGCTGCTTTCCATAAAACTCTGGTTCAGCACTAAAATAGGTGAGTCCCATGTCAAATTTTTTGCAACTTAACCTTAACCAAATACTCAATTCCTCAATTTTCTTACAACCTCATGTTGCGTCACAAAAACAAACACCCTCTTAGCAGCTTGACTAGCCATAATGAGCAGGAGTGTGCCGACTCGTAAGCCATTTGCAATGTCTGAATCATAGCGACGATAGCTATCATTTCCTCTTTTTTCAGTTGTTGACTGTACGTTAAAGAAGAGAAGGGCAATTTGAAATTGGCCCATCAGAAATTGTCTGCAATTGACCATTTTCTGTGGTTAAGTGAAAGGAAAGGAACAAATTACTAAATCATGTACTCAATCAAGAAGGGATTTAGCTATCTGGGCAGATCCTTGGCAATCCATCAGTTACAGAACCTCAGACTCGTGAACCTACAAGTCTATGACAAGCATTTGCTAACTTGAAATCAATATGCTCCAAATACAGTTTTCTGTATATTCTTACCAGGAAATATCATCTTTCTATACATTCAGTAGTGTTTTTTTATAGCAACTTTACCAGCCACCATCATCGATGAACTTTATACAGAGTTTATCTGTAATCCGTGACATAAATATGATGCTTATTAAGAGTAACAGCACTGAAAACAAAGCTCGAAGGGATAATCGAAGAAGAAAAGTTGGCTTAAATTTTGACAATTGCCGACGTCATAGTTGACAAGGTTTCCAGACTTCTGCTGGGTTTGGTTACTCCTCATCCGGACCATAACCCATATAATCTAAGAAAGAAAAAAGAGGACAAAGGCTTAAAGCATTTTAGGTTATACAGTTGACTAGGTATAAAAAGCCAAATTTTAGCTTCCTTTCAGGGTGGTGACCGACGATTACAAGAGAGAGAGAGAGAGAGAGAGAGAGAGAGAGAGAAGAAAGCAGCCTGAACCATCATTGTTGAAATTTTGATAGGCTGTATGGAGTTGAATTTTGAATAGCAGGCTCTAGACACGTAAAGATTGAAGATTGAAGGTGTCCAAGTTAGGAATGTTCTTCACATAAGTTAAACTGTCAGTTCTATAAGATTCCTCTCAACTCTTTATTTAATTTTGACGTATTCTAAGAATATGTTGTTTTTTCATACATATCACAGCATTTTTTTAATTTATTTCAAGGTTAAGTTTAAAATTGGATAAAAGGATTTTGTATATGATTGATAATAATTAAAGGTATTAATTTAGATTAAATAAGTTTAATGGGAGAAATTATGAATAATTAGTTGGGTCCCAATTAAGATTGTTACTATTTCATGGAGTAGTAATGTCGATCTGTGATTGAATCTAAGAGATAATTATGAAGACGCATCTTCAGAAAGAAGTTATTGACAAAGACTCAACCATTGAGAACAACAAATCAAGCATTCCTTAATTGATAAAGCCCACTTCAGAAAAATATATAAAAAGGTGAATCGTTTATGTATTTTTTTTTTATGATGATGTTATTTTTGTATCGAGTTATTTAAAATTTTATAATAATATGAAAATGGCTTCCTCAAATTGATTTTAAAGTTTACCAATATTAAGGTTGCTCATTTCATCACCTCTATAATGAACTGGCCATTCTAAAAATCATTGTTTCAAAAAAAAAAATCATGGTTTGATGGGCAAGCATATCAAGGAGTGATTATGTTTATCTACCATGTAAAATGTCTTGTAAGAACTCATTGTTGTGTTCTTAGAATAATATGGTAAGAAATTGAAATCTTTGACAGAATTATTGCATCGAAACTTTTGCCCTCGTTTTTTTTTTTTTTTTTTTTGTAAAACTCAGAAGATGTAACAATTTAGTTGTGGAATGTCAGGGAAAAAAATGACAAGGGAATTTATGGTGAAAAATAAATGATAGAAATGTATTTTTAGGTGTGAATATTTTGTTGGTATTGGTAGAGAATAATATAGATCATATTCTAGGGCCTTACCTAAAAGCTTAAGGTTTTGGATAAAATGGTTCCTTAACATGGTATCAGAGTCTTGTTGACCTAGTAGTCAAGAGTTCAAATGACACCACCCTCATTCTATTTAATAAAAATCAAGCACAAGGTAATGTGTATCTATGCAAGTTTCAAGCTCAAAGAACTTTCACTTGAGGGGATATATTAGAGAATAATATAAATCATATTCTAGGGTCTTACCTAACAGCTTAAACTTTTATGTGAGATGGTTACTTAGTCCATGTTTGGAATTGTGGTGTGATCTGTGATGGCCAGATCGCACCACAATTTAGATGTTTGGTAAAACATAAATTGTGTTTTGAGGGTGGGTCCCACACCCATTTTTTAAGAATCTCAGCGTTTGGAAAAAAGCTAACAAATGATGCTTTTTTCTTGCCGATTTGTGTTTCACAATGTTTTTATACCTCCGATTAAAAATATATTTGTTGGTTATTACACGGACGAAAATCTACACCCTTCAAAAAATCTTATCTTCTCATCATCCGAGCATCTTCTTTTCTCTCGATCTGCCTTCTCCACAGCCTTCGATCTGCCTTCTCTTCTTCTCTCTCGTCTGCACCAAGCAGTGGACAAGACGATCTTCCTTCTCTTCTTCTCCCGTCTTCACACCCTTATCCTTCTGCCTTCTCTTCTTCTCCACAGCCTTCGATCTGCCTTCTCTTCTTCTCGTCCCCAAAAAACCAGATCCTTCGGCTGCTTTCTCTTCCTCTCGTCCCCAAAAAACCCTTCGGTCATGAATGGCCGCCCTTTATGGAAATTGGAGATGGTCATTAGACTAAAGTAAAAGAAAGAAAAAAGATTCATCCAAAGCGTGCATGCTTTGCATTATTGATGCGAGTGAAAAAAGAAAAGGAAAGCACAGAAAACCTCAACTTTTGTCATTGCTGTGAAATATTGCTTTTCAAGATTTTTATTTTAAATTAGTATTTTTTCTAATTATCTTTTATGGGCAGTTGTTAGAAATAAAAAAATATATTTTATTTTATTAAAAAAAGAAGACAAGGCGATCAGTAATTTAACATCGACGTGCATGGTTGTTTTTTTAAGAGCATAGATAAGTTTATACTTTTTTAGTTATTTTATTATATCTTTCATGTTGATATCCACTAAGAGTGTGTTGCATGACCTTTTTAATTTCTTCGCGGTAGATTTTTCAATGAATGAATGCTAATCATTTACTTTACTTTTTATTTAACAATATATATAAATTAATGTTCTCTTAAATAATCTTGATTCCCTCGTATCAAAACCATTAAAAACACATCCAAATTATTTTGAAAATATCAATTTAACATTCTTTTGAAATAAAAAATAAAATAAAACAACTTCAATTTAGTTATCTTTTTATTGAGGCAAATAGTTTGATGGGATAATCAAATGACGTTTCCATGTTACTTGCAGTATTCACATTAATAGAAATTGTTATTTATTTTTAAATGTGTTTTTAGAAGTTTTATATATATATATATATATATATATATATAAATTTATATATGACAAAATTACATAAAAAAAATTAATATACAAAATTATAATTTTGTATAATAATAATCTATTAATTTTGTACAAAATTAATCTATTAGTCAGTTTAAAATAATAACAATACATTTTATTGTTATGATTACTAATCTACAAAATTTTAAAAATAATTAATCTATTAGTCATTTTATTGTTTTTTCATTAATTATTAATTACATTATATTATTATAATAAATGAAATTTACAATATATATATATATACCCTTTAAAGTAATTTTACAAGTTAAAAGCAATATGAAAAGTTTGGTAACCAAACACCCAAAACTGCTTTTTTTGCAACCTCCAACTCAACCACACCCTTAACCAAACACTTAACTGCTTATTTTGCAACACACTAAAAATGTTTTTTTTAAACCTGTTTTTTTTCCACCGCAATCGCAATCGCAAAAGCAATACCAAACCCACCTTTAATATGATACTAGAGCCTTGTTGATCCAGGTGGTCACGGGTTCGAATCGCACCACCCAAATCAAGCGTATGATAATACGAGTGCATGCAAGTTTGAAGACCAAAGAACTTTCATTTTAGGAGGTATAAATTATATTCTAGGACATTAACTAACAGTTTTTAGGTGAAATAATTACTGAACAAGTATCACAAAATACCAAAAAAATAAAAAGAATATACTTTTTAATAGTAGTTTTTCAACGTAGTTCCTATCGTTACTTTTCAATGCCTACGTAATCTTTAGCACACGCTTATTCGATATTCGTTCAGCATTTTTTTTTCTTATAATTTTTCTGGCAGTGATTTGGTAGTCAAACACGAACATTAGTTGGAATGGTAGAAATACCCTCTGAAAAGCTGCCTCATTCTGACCAATTTTAAGAGAGATTAATTTGACACCGTGCATATTTTCTAATCATAAAAAGATAAAATAAGTATTTAAATTGATAATAAGAAAATAACGAGTATGATAGTTCTATGAAGCCACATGAACCCATGAAGGTTAGAAAGCTATAAAACAGGCCATGTGTGGAACCCGACTCATGCTTATGCCGCAAAGAGCAGACCCATAACGTTTGTCTACAAATCAAAACGACATGCATTGTGATATAGTCATTTTTGTGCAAACTCCTGTAAGAAATTATAATGATGCAACGATAGTATTGACATTTACAATAAAAAAACAAATTAAGAATGAAATTAGTGGAGGAAAAACTGGAAAGTTTAGAGATTTACAGAATGAACCAAGATTTCAAGTAGGATAAAATTTATTTTGATTTTTTTTTTATAAAAATGGAACAAATATATGGAATTAACAAAAATTGATTTCGAAATGAGAGGATAATATATAAAGTCATGGAGGGAGACGGTGACGGATTATCACAACGATCTAAATAATTAAGAAATCAACTCATTTAAAAACTTAAGCTTGTAAGTGAGGTCTCATTATATGATTTATATTATTTTCTAACACACACACCTTCAAGTGAAAGTCATTTGGACTTGAAACTTGCACAGTCACATATCAACTTGTGCTTGTTTTTTATCAAATAAAATAAGGGTGGTGAGATTCGAACTCGTGACCACTGGGTCAACAAGACTCTGATACCATGTTAAGAAACTAATTCACAAAAAACTTAAGCCTGTAAATAAGATCTATATGATTTATATTATTCTCTCACATAAATTACTATAGTAATTAAGATGATTTTTACCGTATGTCGGCAATGTGCAAGCCTGTTGTTTTTATTTCTCCCCAAAACCTAAGAAGTCGGTTGATTAATTAAGAAAACTCTATGTTAATCTACTTTTATAATTATTATTATTATTGACAGCCAGTCATGCACGGATCATTGACCACTGATGTAATGGCGGTGACATTAATTAACACATGGAGCTGGAGGAAGAACCTAAACTTCTCATATATTTTGGACCGATAGCCATCACGTTAACCCTAAATTCAACAAGATGAACGTCAATTTCAATTCAGAATCATTAAAATCTCCCACTGGCCATCACGTGTAATATTTTGTACTTGTCTTAATAAATATCGTAAAATGAAACGG
Organism: Salix exigua; assembly: GCA_032356905.1. NCBI lineage: Eukaryota > Viridiplantae > Streptophyta > Magnoliopsida > Malpighiales > Salicaceae > Salix > Salix exigua. The sequence goes on from CM063598.1 coordinate 10,666,626, forward strand.
ATATTTTATTTTATTATATTTCTAGACAAATTAATATTTGATTCAATCCCTAAGAGTTTTAGACAAATTAAAATGTTTCTTGCGAAGGTATCCAAGCTCTGGGGATGTCAAGAGTGGATTTATCTCGCAAATCTCTCTCTTGACTCTTCAACGTCGTGCCTAGCTAGTCTCAATTAAAGTCTTGAATTCTATAGAATGGGGGTGAAATAAAATCAATCCCCTCTATTCTATCAACTGTCAGATCCTAGTCCTCTTTCAATTTAAAATAAAAATAAATAAATGTTAGACGATTAAATTAAAATTATTTCCCACTTCCCTAATGGTGGAGCTGATCCACCACATGCTCGTGCATGGATTTGGTCAAGGGATTTGGAGTGCATAGCCTGTAAACTACAGGAATACAATATTTTTTTAGCAAGTAGCATCCAATATACAAATCACTACACATATTTAATTTAAACCAGTAATTAGGTGTACGCTGCAAATTTAATAAAAGGAAAAACATGTGGAAAATCCTCGATTACAACTCCCCGGATAATGTTCTTTTCTTTTTTTAATTGTGAGATGCACTGTTCTATCCACCGTACGTTGGTCAACAAAATACTATGTTATTAATTACGACTTTTGTATTGTGTAAGAAAAACTAATTTAAAAATATCAAACGATTTTGTTTTTTACTTTTATCAGCCAGGCAACTCATTCGCTAACCTCCCTGTTCCTGATAACGTGTAGGTTCGATAATGTATTTTAAAAATGGTTTAGAAAAAAGATTGAAAATATTTTGTTTTTTTGATATTTTCAAATTATTTTAATTTACTGATGTCAGAAATAATATTTAAAAAACGATATTGCTTTAATATATTTCTAATCAAAAATATATTTTAAATAACAATCTCTATCATATTGTCACAAAATTCAAACAACAATCTTCATTTTCTCACAAAATTAAGGATGGAAATTGTAAGAAAAAATAAGTGAGAGGGAGAGAGAGAGAGAGGGAGTTGTTGATATGCATGCACCTTCCACCACTAGGCCTTCACCTTGTCATTTTTCTCTTACATTTTCCAATGCATTTTCCTGGCTTAAAAATATCCAATATTTTAATTGTGTAATTAATTGATTTGGTAAACCTACCCGTTTAACATCTTATACACATGCGCTCTACCTTCGAAAATCATTTTCTTCTTTGAAAATCTTGAGCACCGCTAGCAAGGTTGAAACTTAGAGGTTTGTAACGTGAGAATAAGATAATTTCCTCGGAATCTGGTCTTAACACGACACCTTTGGCTACCTGAATTCCTCACTTCCCGACGAGGCTAGTGGCCATGTTTTGATATATATATATATATATATATATATATATATATATATATATATATATATATATATTACGTGTCAACTTTGAACCTTTTTATTTCCTATTTTGGATGAGAAAAGTCTTCGTTTTTTTTGTCGAATCAAGAAAAGAAAAGAAAAGAAAAGTCGGCCCATTTCATTATAAAACATGGCATGCAGGTGGTGTTTCGATTTGTATCATTAACATACTCCAAAATCAAACCATGGCTTCTTTCTCTACTTCCACCTCCACCTCCACCTCCACCCCAGCCACCATCTCCACCCCCACTTTCTGCCCTTCATTCCCTAAAACATCCCAACTTTCCTTGTTCAAGAAGAGAAACCATTCTCATACCCCTAGAGTTTCCTGCAGAGCCACAAATGATGGTTCGCAAAACCCTAATACCACTAGAAGAGATATACTTATTGGTCTAGGAGGCCTGTATGGTGCAACAAGTCTCACTGATCCATTTGCCTTGGCTGCGCCAGTCTCTGCTCCTGATGTCACCAAATGTGGCAGCGCAGACTTGCCCACCGGTGCGAATGAAACAAACTGTTGCCCTCCGGTACCATCCACCAAGATCCTAGACTTCAAGCGACCTTCTTCAAATGCTCCATTACGTGTTAGACCAGCAGCTCATTTAGCTGATAAAGACTACATAGCTAAATATAAAAAAGCCATTGAGCTCATGAAAGCTCTCCCTGCTGATGATCCACGTAGCTTCATGCAGCAAGCCGATGTTCATTGTGCTTACTGTAATGGTGCCTATGACCAAGTTGGATTTCCTAATTTAGACATTCAAGTTCACAACTCTTGGCTCTTCTTTCCTTTCCATAGATACTATCTTTACTTCTACGAGAAAATCTTAGGCAAATTGATTGATGATCCAACTTTTGCTTTGCCTTTCTGGAACTGGGATTCTCCAGGTGGCATGCAATTGCCAGCCATGTTTGCCGATCCTAAATCGCCACTCTATAATACTCTCCGCAACAAGAATCATCAGCCACCAACATTGCTTGATCTTGATTGGGGTGGCACAGACACCCCCACTTCGGACCAAGAGCAGATATCTAGCAACCTCACCATTATGTACAGGCAAATGGTGTCTAATGGCAAGACACCTAGGCTATTTTTCGGTGGTTCATACCGAGCTGGTGATGAACCAGGCCCTGAACCTGGTCCAATCGAGAATATCCCACACGGTCCAATTCATATCTGGACAGGTGACAACACTCAGCCAAACTTCGAAGACATGGGCAATTTCTACTCAGCTGCTAGAGATCCAATCTTTTTCTCTCATCACTCGAACGTTGACCGAATGTGGTCGGTGTGGAAGACATTAGGAGGGCGGCGAACTGACCTGACTGACCCGGATTGGCTTAATGCCTCATTCTTTTTCTACGATGAAAATGCCAATCCTGTTCGTGTCACGGTTAAAGATTGCCTGGATTCAAGAAACCTAGGATATGTTTATCAAGATGTTGAAATTCCTTGGCTACAATCCAGGCCAACACCGAGAAGGTCAGCCAAGAAAGTGGCTAGCCAAGTTTTTAGCCATGACAAGGAAGCGGCTGCAGCTGAAAAGAAAAAGAACGCGTTGACACCCATCACTGCTTTCCCTCTGGTGTTAAACAGAGTGATTAGTGTTAAGGTTGCAAGGCCAAAGAAATCGAGAAGCAGAAAGCAGAAAGAAGAGGAGGAGGAGCTTTTGGTGATTAAAGGGGTCGAGTTTGACAAGACTAAAGCTTTGAAATTCGATGTGTACATTAATGACGAGGATGACTCACTCAGTGCACCCGACAAGACCGAGTTTGCTGGTAGTTTTGTGAATGTGCCCCATAAGCACAAACATGGGAAGAAAATGACTACATGTTTCAAGCTGGCTCTTACAGATCTCTTGGAGGATTTGGAAGCTGAAGATGATGATTCTGTGATTGTAACTTTGGTGCCCAGGTATGGCGAAGGTCTTGCAAAAATTGGTGGTATCAAGATTGAGTTTGACCGAGATTAATTGATAGTCAACAAGAACATGCTTGGAGATTAGTGCGTGGAGCAAGTGGGTTAGCATTGTGTGACTCTTATTTTATTTTATTTAAAAAAATAATCATTTTGCTATCAGATGTGACCATTTGGCAATAAGGACATATTTGTTCGTGTGTTATTTGCAGCAAATAAAGCAAAATCGATTTCACTGATGTTCATATCTGCTTTCTTTTCCTGTCCCTGCAGCAACAACTGCTGTGTTAATTTCCTTATGTTTTATATATTATATAAAGAATGCTACACATAATGTTATTTACTAGACGATGCCCCCGCGCTTTGCCGCGGGCGTCACAGTATTTTTTTCAACGTAAAAAATATTAATTGTGTGTATTATTTTTTTATAATATAAATTTAGCCAAAATAATAAATTTGTACAGAATTCTTGTCAAGTGAAAGTTTTTAATAAAATATATGAATTTTAAAGGGATATAAATTTATCTGTTTAGTAGTTCCCAACTAAATAACCAGCATAAATTTATAATCATCATTAAAAAAGCAAGAAAACTCTGATATTTGATTTATTGAGTTAACTGTATTAAGATTAGTTCATTTTATAATTCAATATAAATAAATAAAAAAATAAAATATACATGGCACTATTATAGCCATGACACTCGCGCCTCGTCGCGGACGAAACCATATTTTTTTCAATATAAAAAATATTTATTATGTATGATTTTTTTAATCATAACATAAATTTAGACAAAATAATAAATTTGAATATAATTTTTGTGAAATGAAAGTTTTCTATAAAATATATGAATTTTAAATGGACATAAATTTATCTGTTTAGTAGGTTTCAATGAAATAACCAGTATAAAATAAATGTTATACTTACTACAAAAAAGACGAAAACATAAATCGAAAATATATTCTTATGTTATTTTCATTATCATTACTTACTACAAAGTTAAAATTATTATCAACATTAGTGTCAAAATAATTAAAATAATTTAATTTCCCTGAAAAATTATTAAAAAAAAAGCAAAAGATTTTTTTTAAAAAAGTAATCAAAAACCAATAACAAATATTATCATTATCATTGCGTAAATAGTAAAATCATAAGAATCATTTATTCCAAAGAACAAATAAAAATAATATAAAACAAAAAAAAGGAAAAAGGAAGCAATATTAAATTTAAAATGGCTACCAATTTAAATTTAAATATCACGATTGAACCGATAAAAAAAAATCCCAAAAAACAACTAAAAATATAGATGTATAAATATGAATATTAAATATACATTGTCGATGAATTTAAAATAAATAAATATATGAATTAATATAAAAGAACCCTCCAATAATCAAATAAAAAACAGTAAATAGTTAATTTTTCTAACGACAAAAAGAGGAATACATAAATTGAAAATCTATCCTTATGTTATTGTTATTATCATTACTATAACAGTTAAAATTATTATCATCATTACTGTCAAAACAATATCAATAATTTAATTGTCATGAAAAATCATAAAAAAACAAAAGATTTTTGTATAAAAAAGAAAAAAAACCCACTAAAACTATCATGATCATTGCATAAATAGTCAAATTATAAAAATCACTCAATCCAAAGAACAAAAAAAAGAAGGAAAAAAACTAAACAAAGAGAAAAAAGGAGCAATATTAATAGTAAAATTATTATTATAATAGTTAAAATTATTATCAATATTACTGTCATAACAATTAAAATAATTAAATTGCGATGGAAAATCTTTACAAAAAAGCAAAAAAATAATGGTGAATGACCTACACACCCTTGCCCCCACTGATATCAACGAAAAAATCTGATGGGAAAATACGTCCCTGACCCCGTTAACTGTGCACAATTTTGCCTTCTTCTAGGGCTTTTTCCGTCAGCGAACTGTGCAAAAAAAAGTGGGAAAAATCTAGAGAGCCCCTGTGTCCTGTGCACTATTTTGTCGTTTTCAGGGGCAGATCTGTTAATGCATGTTCACAGGGAGAAAAGACAAAAAAAAAAACTTAAAAAAAGGAAAACTTAAAAAAAAAAACAAATTGCGAGTCCACAATGACCATGAGTCTTGCACTACAGTAAGAAAAGCCACATAAAAAAAAATAACCTTCATAACAGTGAAAATAATAAAAAACGGTTTGGCCATAATTACTGTTAGAGAAAAAAAATTCTATGTGCACAATTTTGCCTTCTTCTAGGGCTTTTTCCGTCAGCGAACTGTGCAAAAAAAAGTGGGAAAAACCTAGAGAGCCCCTGTGTCCTGTGCACTATTTTGTCGTTTTGAGGCGGATCCGTTAATGCATGTTCACAGGGAGAAAAGACAAAAAAACTTAAAAAAGGAAAACTTAAAAAAACAAATTGCGAGTCCACAATGACCATGAGTCTTGCACTACAGTAAGAAAAGCCACATAAAAAAAAATAACCTTCATAACAGTGAAAATAATAAAAAACGGTTTGGCCATAATTACTGTTAGAGAAAAAAAATTCTATTAATTTTTTTATTTTTATAAGATTTATTCCTCATATTATTATATGAAAAGTATTTCAGAACAATGATATATATTTTTTTCAAAAAAACCCTAGGTCATATATATAATAATATATATATATATATTAAATAAATAAATAAATATTAGATAAAAATAATCATTATCATTATTTTGAATGTCTTGTCTATAATAATTAGAAATTTCAACATCTAACAATATTAACTAAAAAGAAATTAAGAAAAAAAAACCCAGGGGAAATCACCTTTTCAAATAGTAATAAAACAGTGAAAATCACTGTTAATTTTTGGGAAAAAATATAATACGCGTAAGCCAACACAGACACACCCCAATTATCAAAAAGAAACTAAAAATAATGTATAAGTAGAGGAAAAAAACAGTAAAAAAATAGACCAAGAGATTAATTGTGGTGCGCATAAACCGTATTGACACCATAGCGAGAAAACAAAGTTTAAAAAGGAAAAACGTTTAAAAGAAAAAAAGCGTTTTAAAATTAAAAGAAATTAATTTTTCACCACCCGGCACTCGAACTCCGTCTCCTTGAAGTAGTTCTTAACCACTCGGCCTAAGCGGTTTGTTTGTTAACATAGTATACAATATTTATATTATGCAAATAATATGAAATTAAAAATCAAAAGCCAATTTTGTTGTCTGGGAGTTTCGAACTCCTGTCCTCCTTTAGGAAAGAGCGCCTTAACCACTCACCCAAAGCCATTACTTTGTTTTGACTTTGGAGAACATGTATATTTATATTATAATTTCAAGTCACTATTCTAATCCACAGTGCACATGAGTCTTGCGCTACAGGGGAAAAGCTACAGATAAATATGGCACGCGGTTTATATTATAGGTAATTAATCAAGAGAAGAGATTATAATTATATCAATTAAATGTAAATAATTGAATTTAAATTGAATAGTTCTAATTCAATATATAATAAGAATAAAATTAAACAATTATAAATATTATTTTATTTATATCATGTAATTCAAATTATTGAATTACAAAAAACGGTAAAATTTGGACATGTGCTCATAAGATAATCGAGCTTAGAGTTACGCAAATGATGACCTTTTAACTTCTATATTATTTTAATTACACCACTACCCCTGTAAGTGGAAAGATCTATCAATCACGCATCACTCAAACAAAATTTTTAATTTTCTTATAATAAAAATATTATCTCGGTTAAGAAATTATATAAAAATAATTTGTTTGGTTGAATATGTGGTTCAAATTTGACTAAAAAAATTAATCTAATTAAAATTGCTTTGTTTTACTATTAAAACTTTGAATTGAGTCAAATTAAATCGATAAGTTTGACTTTACTCGATTTTATAAATTGATTTTTAATTTATAACGAGTGAATTTGCCGCTACTGCTGGGTTTTTTATTTATGTAGAAAATTAATTGATTTTATAAATGTTATATTTTTTATTTTAATATTTAATTAGTAAAATTGTAATTAATAAAATTTGTTAAGAATGTTTTTTCAACCAAAGAGTGATTGAATATTGCTATTGCTAAATTTGTTTTGATAAAATTTGTTAGAAAATTTGTTAAGAAGGTGGCATGATTTGTTCAAAACTTGTTGTCATAGATACTCCGGTAAGAAAAAAGAAACCCGATTAAAAAAATTAATTTTTATATTAAATGTATTCAAGAATACGGATATTAATTTTTTTCCAATAAATCAGTAGGTAATTTTTTTCTCTCTTTATATTTTTAGGCGATAATATTCAATAAATATTAAAACACATAATTAGTCTCACATATTTTATAGTGTAATCAAAATGGGAAGTGAGCCATAGATTTTTAATTGTAGATAATCCAGGTAAATTTGTCAAATTTAATTTATGAGTTACTTTTTCCTCTTGTAATATTAGATCTAACACATTATAAATAAAAATATTGTAATATTATATCCGGTTGATTGCTTGCCATTATTTTACCGGCTTGGATAATAATTTAATCGTAGTTCACATTGAAATTGGATGTCGATTAATTTAATTCATAGATTTTAAAATTGCAAGTGATTTATTGTTTGGTGTGTTTTAATTGTTTTGACAATTATATAATCGGTGGATGAAAAAAATACAATCAATGAAATCAATTAGAGATGAATTATGATGGTTTTTGCAATCAATTAGGAATTCGTTGGTGGTTGGTTGTGTTGTAATTGTTCGTTTTATTATTTAATTGGTAACTATTTAGATGCATTGTTTAGTTGTTGTATTTTTTATATAGTGAATTAATTGATTGTGTAACGTGTATTTTTTTAAAGTTAATTAATCAATGGGTGAATATGTTTTAATTGGTTGTCTATAAATTTAATTTACGAGTACTATAATTGTCAACCGTTATTGATCAATGGGGTGTGCTCTATTTTTTGACAATTATTTAATGACGGAAGCAAAGTTTTAATGTGGAAAATTTGATATCCCACCTCACACTTGCTATAGCGTCCACCTCATTTCTTTATTTTTGCTTATTATATCGTGATCTGCGATTATTTAAAACCACTTGTTACTAATGATGTTCTGTGGAATTAGATGGTTGTTATGGTAGTTCGTTGGTGTTTATTGATTAAGTCTGGAAGGAGAAATTAAGGGTGCCTGGCAGAGCAATATATTGGTTCCTTTAGAGAAGAAAATGAAATTAACGTATTACCAAGCATTCTAAAGGAGCAGTTGATTTAGCAATTTTTATCCTGCATCTATCTATCTGTATTACCAAGCATTCTAAAGGAGCAGATTGATTTAGCAATTTTTATCCTGCATCTATCTAGTGTCTTCGCTAGACATTCACGAAAAGCATGAAAAAAGAGTTGTGTTTGATAGACATATGTTAATACACTAATAAGGGAGATATCCCATACATTTAACAAATCTGAACATGCAACCAACATCACACATTGAATAAGGCATGCAGATGAACACCAACTCTGTAGGAGGAATGGTCTCTCATTATCATGGGCATGTTAGTGATCTGTGTCCTAAAATTGTTATGCCAAGAAATTCTCTTCAACAAAAATCTGTCTTCACCAGCTATTCGAGAGAAGATTCAAATCTAATTAAATTTAGTCAATTGGATCATCATTTTTCTCTTTCCGATCTAGTACGAGGCTATTACAAGCTATTTGTTAATATTGTGATGTCAAGGTGGTTTGGTTGCACAACATTTCTCATTCCCGATTCTAAATTGATTATAAAAGGGAGCTTCACATAGACGAAATAATTAAGCATCGTATACTTTCAGGTGACATGACATTTTATTTATGATACTCCCACACTATGAATTTGATATGTGAATTGAATATGTAAACAATCATTATGCTTCGACACTTTGAAGATTGTTTGTTTAGTGAACCAAGTTCACTAATTCAATCGGCTTGAATTAGGCGTAAGACTTTCTAACCTGCAAAGCACTATTTGAAATGAACTAAACCGAAGATGGGCATGCAAAGGAATCAAATTACATCTTGCATGTACATGTTGACAAACAAAAATATCATATTTACGAAACCAATTTTCCTTGAGAATCAACGAAGCCAACAAAATCCTAGGACCACAACACTCTAAACCCCGCAAAAAAGCAGAAAAACAAAATGAAGAACGAAAAATCAAAATTAGCTTAATAAACAAAGCATGAGACAACACAATGCAAAACAGGGAAAGAAACAAATAAAGGGCAAGCAAGTTGAATAAAGACATGAATAACAACACATCGTAGAAACTTTCACTTACACGCAACCCAACGATTGTGTCAAAACACAAATAATAAATCCTCTACTCGCATCAACCCCACTGCCAACACAACAAAGTCACACACTCACAAAATTAAAATCAACAAACACGCTAAAATTAAAATCAACAACAACCAAACCCACAAAACATTAGTACCCAATAAACTCTTCTATCCAAATAAACCCTCCACTGGCAACACACTCAAGCAACACACCCATAAAATCGAGATCAACAACTACACAACCCATACTCGAGTGATACAAACAAACCGACCAAGAGACCCAACAAACAAATCAGCCCCTCGCTCATCATCCGGTGATGTCAAAAGAAAAACCAGGCACCCAAAGAGGCAAGAAAAAATCAAGGACCAGGCAAAAAAACATACTTTTATAGTTTTTTTATTGTTTTGATATATTGATGAAACACGCTCACGCACACATACATACATATATGCACATTTAATATAGAGAAAATATCAGAAAATCACACAAATTGCCAAACAAAACATTAAAAGAATTAATTTAGTAAAAATGCATAAATTAAAAGAAATCCTTCATAATAAACACAAAGTTAATTACAAATAAATTCAAATAAATAAATAATAAAATAAGCAGAAAATTATAAAAATTAAATATCAAAAAGCCGAAATAAAAACCTCATTCTTGCGCTCAAGGTCACCAGGCGATACACAACATGAAGTAATCGGCGCTTGCTCCTCTTCAGTCCATTGTAGCTAATCCACGTTAGGCTCCACAGCAAATCCTCAACCATAATGTAATTCTTGAAATAAAAATTAAACTTTGTCTCATGTAACAGGTTATACAAAATCAGCATACAAATTAGGGTTTTGAAACCCTAATTTTAGAAATATTTAGAGAGGGAGAGAAGTTAATTACACCTAAATTTGAGGAGAAGATAAAAAAATATCAAAAAATCAGACCTTGCTTTTGATCTTTCCCGTTGGCTCTGTTATGACCCTTTGCAATCTCCTTGCCCGACTTTACCTTTACCCAAATCCTTCCCGATGAACTTGCCCATTTTGAAGGGAAAAAGCTTGTGAAAAGGCGCCGATTGAACTCTTATTTTTATCTTCCGAATTTGAGAGATTGAAGGAAAGTTATTAGTTGAGGGTGAGGGTGAGGAGAGGGAAAGGGAGTGAGAGGCGGCTAGGTTTAGAATATGAGGGAATGACGCGGCTAGGTTTAGTTTTAGTCAAAAAAGAAAAAAAATGAATTTTGCTGCCTACTCAGCTCGAACCACGGCGCTCCATATAGGCAAAAACACAGACGACCGCTCTGCCACTACCTTGGCAATTCCACCATACAAAATATAATAAAAGCATCCCTGTGTAAAAGATAAGGAAGACATACGCGCGATACAATCGAACGAAATTGTCGATCCACGGTGACTATGAGTGAACAGTGATGGGCGAGTTGTTTTAGCTCTTTAGGTAATGAGGTTTAGTTTGGTTTGGTTTTGTTTAATTTAGTTTTTTTTTTGTTGAATTTTTCTTACCTAAACTTTGAAACAGTGTGTTTGATATTATAGCGAATAGTATATTTTAAAAGTATTTTTAATTTTAAAATAGTTTTTATCAAATTTGTTTTTTATTTTTTTATTTTTTATATCAACACAAAAAAATATTAAGAAAATATTAATTTAACATTTTTTTCCAAACCAAACATATTCTTAAAACACATTCAAAAACAATTTAAAACTCGGCTGGCATTTGTTAATGAAAACCAGGCCAATTCAAAGCCATTTATAATCGGTATCATGTGAATGGATTGTCCAAAGACTTTAGCCTTCATCGATGAGGGCAACGTTCATTAATTCGATAATATATATAAATAGTTAAACCCTATCTAAATTGATTTTCGTCCGGATACAGATCGCCATGTTATCTCCACACTTTTCAAAACCCTTGAAATGATGACAGGAAAATAAAACTTTGACTGAACGTTAGCGTTATACCTTCTTCCCTTCAAGAAATTTAATTTGAGTATAAACTTGTTTTTCACAATGTTGTCAATACCGTTTTGTTCTGGCCGGAACCGTCAAAATATTCCGTGCTATTAAAAAATTTGAGATAAAAAAACGTTATTTTTGTATTAGTTTTAATTCCAGACCGTTTTGAAAATATCGGCCAAATTTATGCCAGAAAGTTTGTTCGTGACCTTAAAATCTTATTTATTTTGATTAACATGTGATTTTTTTCTAATTTTGAGTTGTTTTATTGTGTTTATATTGTACAATTTAAAATTGATTTATCATGAATTTTAATTATGCTTGTTAAATTAATATTTTAATTTATATATATATATATATATATATATATGAAAAGTATAACCCCGAAACGGCACGCCGAAATGCTCCGAAACCGAAATGTTTCGTATCAATAAAAAAAACCCAGGTATTGACAACCTCTTTCATATAAAAAATAAAAATAAAGACATAATTGAAGGCATAATTTTGTAACAATTAACCAATACCTCTACTGTCTAGAACGCTCGCTTGGTATGCAATCTTTTGGCCAAATGATATATCTATTAATTAAAAGATTAGCCATCTATATAAAATATAAATTATTTTTTATTTTACGGTTAGATTTACTGATATTTTTAAATTATTTTCATATGCTATATTAAAAAATATTTTTAAAAAATAAAAAAATTATTTTAATATATTTTTAAATAAAAAACACTTTAAAAAACAAACAACTGAAATTAACTATGCACTAAGTGACAAGAGAGGGAGAGAGAGATCGCATGCTTCCCCAGGTAATAGAGAGCGATCACATGCTTCCTTATAGGGTTCATATAAGGAAATTATTTCAATTTAATCGTCTCACATTGTTTTTTTAAAAAAATTGAAACAGGACTAGGACCGTGAAAAAACAAACAATTTATTTGAGGGGATCGATATCATTTCACCTCCATTCTATAGAATTCAAGACTTTAATTGAGACTTGGACCATGAAAATCAAACTTTCATAGGGGGTGTTTATAAGGAAATTATTTCAATTTAATCGTCTCACATTGTTTTTTTAATTGAAAGAGGACTAGGATCTGAGTTCATAGAATAGAGGGATTGATTTTATTTCACCCCCATTCTATAGAATTCAAGACTTTAATTGAGACTTGGACCGTGAAAATCAAGCTTTCATAGGGGGTTATAAGGAAATTATTTCAATTTAATCGTCTCACATTGTTTTTTTAAATTGAAAGAGGACTAGGATCTGAGTTCATAGAATAGAGGGATTGATTTTATTTCACCCCCATTCTATAGAATTCAAGACTTTAATTGAGACTTGGACCGTGAAAATCAAACTTTCGTAGGGTGGGGGGTGTTTATAAGGAAATTATTTCAATTTAATCGTCTCACATTGTTTTTTTTTAAATGAAAGAGGACTAGGATCTAAGTTCATAGAATAGAGGGATTGATTTTATTTCACCCCCATTCTATAGAATTCAAGACTTTAATTGAGACTTGGACCGTGAAAATCAAGCTTTCATAGGGGGGTAGGGGGTTTATAAGGAAATTATTTCAATTTAATCGTCTTACATTGTTTTTATTATTATTATTATTATTTTAAATTGAAAGGGGACTAGGATCTGAGTTCATAGAATAGAGGGATTGATTTTATTTCACCCCCATTCTATAGAATTCAAGACTTTAATTGAGACTTGGACCGTGAAAATCAAACTTTCATAGGGTGGGACGTGTTTATAAGGAAATTATTTCAATTTAATCGTCTCACATTTAATTGAAAGAGGACTAGGATCTGAGTTCATAGAATAGAGGGATTGATTTTATTTCGCCCCATTCTATAGAATTCAAGACTTTAATTGAGACTTGTACCGTGAAAATCAAACTTTCATATATATATATATATATATATAAATGCTGAATTATTTTTATAATTTGAGTAGGAGAACTATACAATATTCTGGAATATTAAAAATAATTTAAAATTACCGAATGATTGTTATTATTTAAGAAAAAGGATAATATTGTTTAGTGGAATACTTTAACCAAAGATAATATTGTATGAAAAACTAATTTAAAAATATCATACGATTTTTTTCTTTCACTTTTATCAGCCAGGCAACTCATTCGCTAACCTCCCTATTCCTGATAACGTGTAGGTTCGATAATGTATTCTAAAAATGGTTTAGAAAAAGATTGAAAATATTTTGTTTTTTAATATTTTCAAATTATTTTTCATGTATTGGTGTCAAAAATAATATTTAAAAATAATATTACTTTAATATATTTCTAAACAAAACACATTTTAAATAACAATCTCTATCATACTGACACAAAATTCAAACAACAATCTTCATTTTCTCACAAAATTAAGGATGGAAATTGTAAGAAAAATTAAGTGAGAGAAGAGAGGAGTTAACACGACACCTTTGGCTACCTGAATTCCTCACTTCCCGACGAGGCTAGTGGCCATGTTTTGATATATATTACTTTGAACTTTTCTTTTCCTATTTTGGATGAGAAAAGTCTTCGTTTTTTTCCGAATCAAGAAAAGAAAAGAAAAGAAAAGTCGGCCCATTTCATTATAAAACATGGCATGCAGGTGGTGTTTCGATTTGTATCATTAACATACTCCAAAATCAAACCATGGCTTCTTTCTCTACTTCCACCTCCACCTCCACCTCCACCCCAGCCACCATCTCCACCCCCACTTTCCTCCCTTCATTCCCTAAAACATCCCAACTTCCCTTGTTCAAGAAGAGAAACCATTCTCATACCCCTAGAGTTTCCTGCAGAGCCACAAATGATGGTTCGCAAAACCCTAATACCACTAGAAGAGATATACTTATTGGTCTAGGAGGCCTGTATGGTGCAACAAGTCTCACTGATCCATTTGCCTTGGCTGCGCCAGTCTCTGCTCCTGATGTCACCAAATGTGGCAGCGCACACTTGCCCCCGGTGCGAATGAAACAAACTGTTGCCCTCCGGTACCATCCACCAAGATCCTAGACTTCAAGCGACCTTCTTCAAATGCTCCATTACGTGTTAGACCAGCAGCTCATTTAGCTGATAAAGACTACATAGCTAAATATAAAAAAGCCATTGAGCTCATGAAAGCTCTCCCTGCTGATGATCCACGTAGCTTCATGCAGCAAGCCGATGTTCATTGTGCTTACTGTAATGGTGCCTATGACCAAGTTGGATTTCCTAATTTAGACATTCAAGTTCACAACTCTTGGCTCTTCTTTCCTTGGCACAGATACTATCTTTACTTCTATGAAAGAATCTTGGGAAAACTGATTAATGACCCAACTTTTGCTCTGCCTTTCTGGAACTGGGATTCTCCAGGTGGCATGCAATTGCCAGCCATGTTTGCCGATCCTAAATCGCCACTCTATAATACTCTCCGCAACAAGAATCATCAGCCACCAACATTGCTTGATCTTGATTGGTGTGGCACAGACACCCCACTTCGGACCAAGAGCAGATATCTAGCAACCTCACCATTATGTACAGGCAAATGGTGTCGAATGGCAAGACACCTAGGCTATTTTTCGGTGGTTCATACCGAGCTGGTGATGAACCAGGCCCTGAACCTGGTCCAATCGAGAATATCCCACACGGTCCAATTCATAACTGGACAGGTGACAACACTCAGCCAAACTTCGAAGACATGGGCAATTTCTACTCAGCTGCTAGAGATCCAATCTTTTCTCTCATCACTCGAACGTTGACCGAATGTGGTCGGTGTGGAAGACATTAGGAGGGCGGCGAACTGACCTGACCGACCCGGATTGGCTTAATGCCTCATTCTTTTCTACGATGAAAATGCCGATCCTGTTCGTGTCAAGGTTAAAGATTGCCTGGATTCAAGAAACCTAGGATATGTTTATCAAGATGTTGAAATTCCTTGGCTACAATCCAGGCCAACACCGAGAAGGTCAGCCAAGAAAGTGGCTAGCCAAGTTTTTAGCCATGACAAGGAAGCGGTTGCAGCAGAAAAGAAAAAGAACGCGTTGACACCACTCACTGCTTTCCCTCTGGTGTTAAACAGAGTGATTAGTGTTAAGGTTGCAAGGCCAAAGAAATCGAGAAGCAGAAAGCAGAAAGAAGAGGAGGAGGAGCTTTTGGTGATTAAAGGGGTCGAGTTTGACAAGACTAAAGCTTTGAAATTCGATGTGTACATTAATGACGAGGATGACTCACTCAGTGCACCCGACAAGACCGAGTTTGCTGGTAGTTTTGTGAATGTGCCCCATAAGCACAAACATGGGAAGAAAATGACTACATGTTTCAAGCTGGCTCTTACAGATCTCTTGGAGGATTTGGAAGCTGAAGATGATGATTCTGTGATTGTAACTTTGGTGCCCAGGTATGGCGAAGGTCTTGCAAAAATTGGTGGTATCAAGATTGAGTTTGACCGAGATTAATTGATAGTCAACAAGAACATGCTTGGAGATTAGTGCGTGGAGCAAGTGGGTTAGCATTGTGTGACTCTTATTTTATTTTATTTAAAAAAATAATCATTTTGCTATCAGATGTGACCATTTGGCAATAAGGACATATTTGTTCGTGTGTTATTTGCAGCAAATAAAGCAAAATCGATTTCACTGATGTTCATATCTGCTTTCTTTTCCTGTCCCTGCAGCAACAACTGCTGTGTTAATTTCCTTATGTTTTATATATAAAGAATGCTACACATAATGTTATATATTAATCAAGAGAAGAGATTATAATTATATCAATTAAATGTAAATAATTGAATTTAAATCGAATAGTTCTAATTCAATATATAATAAGAATAAAATTAAACAATTATAAATATTATTTTATTTATATCATGTAATTCAAATTATTGAATTACAAAAAAGGGTAAAATTTGGACATGTGCTCATAAAATAATCGAGCTTAGAGTTAAGCAAATGATGACCTTTTAACTTCTATATTATTTTAATTACACCTCTAGCCGTGGAAGTGGAAAGATCCATCAATCACACATCACTAAAACAAAATTTTTAATTTTCTTATAATAAAAATATTATCTCGGTTAAGAAATTATATAAAAATAATTTGTTTGGTTGAATATCTGTGGTTCAGATTTGACTAAGAAAATTAATCTAATTAAAATTGCCTTTTCTTACTATTAAAACTTTGAATTGAGACAAATTAAATCGATAAGTTTGACTTTACTCGATTTTATAAATTGACTTTTTAGTTTATAACGAGTGAATTTGCCGCTCCGCTGGGTTTTTTATCTATGTAGAAAATTAATTGATTTTTTAAATGTTATATTTTTTATTTTAATATTTAATTAGTAAAATTGTAATTAATAAAATTTGTTAAGAATGTTTTTTTCAACCAAAGAGTGATTGAATATTGCTATTGCTAAATTTGTTTTGATAAAATTTGTTAGAAAATTTGTTAAGAAGGTGGCATGATTTGTTCGAAACTTGTTGTCATAGATACTCGGTAAGAAAAAAAGAAACCCGATTAAAAAAATTAATTTTTATATTAAATGTATTCAAGAATACGGATATTAATTTTTTTTCCAATAAATCGTAGGTAATTTTTTTCTCTCTTTATATTTTTAGGCGATAATATTCAATAAATATTAAAACACATAATTAGTCTCACATATTTTATAGTGTAATCAAAATGGGAAGTGAGCCGTAGATTTTTAATTGTAGATAATCCAGTAAATTTGTCAAATTTAATCTATGAGTTACTTTTTCCTCTTGTAATATTAGATCTAACACATTATAAATAAAAATATTGTAATATTAGATCTGGTTGATTGCTCGCCATTATTTTACCGGCTTGGATAATAATTTAATCGTAGTTCACATTGAAATTGGATGTCGATTAATTTAATTCATAGATTTTAAAATTGCAAGTGATTTATTGTTTGGTGTGTTTTAATTGTTTTGACAATTATATAATCGGTGGATGAAAAAAATACAATCAATGAAATCAATTAGAGATGAATTATGATGGTTTTTGCAGTCAATTAGGAATTCGTTGGTGGTTGGTTGTGTTGTAATTGTTCGCTTTATTATTTAATTGGTAACTATTTAGATGCATTGTTTAGTTGTTGTATTTTTTATATAGTGAATTAATTGATTGTGTAACGTGTATTTTTTTAAAGTTAATTAATCAATGGGTGAATATGTTTTAATTGGTTGTCTATAAATTTAATTTACCGAGTACTATAATTGTCAACCGTTATTGATCAATGGGGTGTGCTCTATTTTTTTGACAATTATTTAATGACGGAAGCAAAGTTTTAATGTGGAAAATTTGATATCCCACCTCACACTTGCTATAGCGTCCACCTCATTTCTTTATTTTTGCTTATTATATCGTGATCTGCAGTTATTTAAAACCACTTGTTACTAATGATGTTCTGTGGAATTAGATGGTTGTTATGGTAGTTGCTTGGTGTTTATTGATTAAGTCGGAAGGAGAAATTAAGGGTGCCTGGCGGAGCAATATATTGGTTCCTTTAGAGAAGAAAATGAAATTAACGTATTACCAAGCATTCTAAAGGAGCAGATTGATTTAGCAATTTTTATCCTGCGATCTATCTATCAGTATTACCAAGCATTCTAAAGGAGCAGATTGATTTAGCAATTTTTATCCTGCATCTATCTAGTGTCTTCGCTAGACATTCACGAAAAGCATGAAAAAAGAGTTGTGTTTGATAGACATATGTTAATACACTAATAAGGGAGATATCCCATACATTTAACAAATCTGAACATGCAACCAACATCACACATTGAATAAGGCATGCAGATGAACACCAACCTGTAGGAGGAATGGTCTCTCATTATCATGGGCATGTTAGTGATCTGTGTCCTAAAATTGTTATGCCAAGAAATTCTCTTCAACAAAAATCTGTCTTCACCAACTATTCGAGAGAAGATTCAAATCTAATTAAATTTAGTCAATTGGATCATCATTTTTCTCTTTCGATCTAGTACAGGCTATTACAAGCTATTTGTTAATATTGTGATGTCAAGGTGGTTTGGTTGCACAACATTTCTCATTCCCGATTCTAAATTGATTATAAAAGGGAGCTTCACATAGACGAAATAATTAAGCATCGTATACTTTCAAGTGACATGACATTTTATTTATGATACTCCCACACTATGAATTTGATATGTGAATTGAATATGTAAACAATCATTATGCTTCGACACTTTGAAGATTGTTTGTTTAGTGAACCAAGTTCACTAATTCAATCGGCTTGAATTGGGCGTAAGACTTTCTAACCTGCAAAGCACTATTTGAAATGAACTAAATCGAAGATGGGCATGCAAAGGAATCAAATTACATCTTGCATGTACATGTTGACAAACAAAAATATCATATTTCGAAACCAATTTTCCTTGAGAATCAACGAAGCCAACAAAATCCTAGGACCACAACACTCTAAACCCCCTGCAAAAAAACAAAAAAAACAAAATGAAGAACGAAAAATCAAAATTAGCTTAATAAACAAAGCATGAGACAACACAATGCAAAACAGGGAAAGAAACAAATAAAGGGCAAGCAAGTTGAATAAAGACATGAATAACAACACATCAGTGAAACTTTCACTTACACGTAACCCAACGATGGTGTCAAAACACAAATAATAAATCCTCTACTCGCATCAACCCCCACTGCCAACACAACAAAGTCACACACTCACAAAATTAAAATCAACAAACACGCTAAAATTAAAATCAACAACAACCAAACCCACAAAACATTAGTACCCAATAAACTCTTCTATCCAAATAAACCCTCCACTGGCAACACACTCAAGCAACACACCCATAAAATCGAGATCAACAACTACACAACCCATACTCCAGTGATACAAACAAACCGACCAAGAGACCCAACAAACAAATCGACCCCTCGCTCATCATCCAGTGATGTCAAAAGAAAAACCAGGCACCCAAAGAGGCAAGAAAAAATCAAGGACCAGTGCAAAAAACATACTTTTATAGTTTTTTTATTGTTTTGATATATTGATGAAACACGCTCACGCACACATACATACATATATGCACATTTAATATAGAGAAAATATCAGAAAATCACACAAATTGCCAAACAAAACATTAAAAGAATTAATTTAGTAAAAATGCATAAATTAAAAGAAATCCTTCATAATAAACACAAAGTTAATTACAAATAAATTCAAATAAATAAATAATAAAATAAGCAGAAAATTATAAAAATTAAATATCAAAAGCCGAAATAAAAACCTCATTCGTTGCGCTCAAGGTCACCAGCGATACACAACATGAAGTAATCGGCGCTTGCTCCTCTTCAGTCCATTGTAGCTAATCCACGTTAGGCTCCACAAGCAAATCCTCAACCATAATGTAATTCTTGAAATAAAAATTAAACTTTGTCTCTGTTAACAGGTTATACAAAATCAAGCATACAAATTAGGGTTTCAAACCCTAATTTTAGAAATAATTAGAGAGGAGAGAAGTTAATTACACCTAAATTTGAGGAGAAGATAAAAAAATATCGTAAAATCAGACCTTGCTTTTGATCTTTCACGTTGGCTCTGTTATGACCCTTTGCAATCTCCTTGCCCGACTTTACCTTTACCCAAATCCTTCCCGATGAACTTGCCCATTTTGAAGGGAAAAGCTTGTGAAAAGGCGCCGATTGAACTCTTATTTTTATCTTCCGAATTTGAGAGATTGAAGGAAAGTTATTAGTTGAGGGTGAGGGTGAGGGAGAGGAAAGGGAGTGAGAGGCGGCTAGGTTTAGAATATGAGGGAATGACGCGGCTAGGTTTAGTTTTAGTCAAAAAAGAAAAAAATGAATTTTGCTGCCTACTCACTCGAACCCTGGCGCTCCATATAGGCAAAAACACAGACGACCGCTTCTGCCACTACCTTGGCAATTCCACCATACAAAATATAATAAAAGCATCCCTGTGTAAAAAGATAAGGAAGACATACGCGCGATACACTCGAACGAAATTGTCAGTCCACAAGTGACTATGAGTGAACAGTGATGGGCTAGTTGTTTTAGCTCTTTAGGTAATGAGGTTTAGTTTGGTTTGGTTTGGTTTAATTTAGTTTTTTGGTTGAATTTTTCTTACCTAAACTTTGAAACCGTGTGTTTGATATTATAGCGAATAGTATATTTTATAAGTATTTTTAATTTTAAAATATATTTTCTCAAATTTGTTTTTTATCTTTTATATCAACACAAAAAAATATTAAGAAAATATTAATTTAACATTTTTTTCCAAACCAAACATATTTTTAAAACACATTCAGAAACAATTTAAAACTCGGCTGGCATTTGTTAAAGAAAACCAGGCCAATTCAAAGCCATTTATAATCGGTATCATGTGAATGGATTGTCCAAAGACTTTAGCCTTCATCGATGAGGGCAACGTTCATTAATTCGATAATATATATAAATAGTTAAACCCTATCTAAATTGATTTTCGTCCGGATACAGATCGCCATGTTATCTCCACACTTTTCAAAACCCTTGAAATAATGACAGAAAATAAAACTTTGATCGAACGTTAGCGTTATACCTTCTTCCCTTCAAGAAATTTTGAGTATAAACTTGTTTTTCACAGTGTTGTCAATACCGTTTTGTTCTGGCCGGAACCGTCAAAATATTCCGTGTTATTAAAAAATTTGAGATAAAAAAACGTTATTTTTGTATTAGTTTTAATTCCGGACCGCTTTGGAAATATCGCCAAATTTATGCCGGAAAGTTTGTCATGGCCTTAAAATCCTTCTTATTTTGATTAACTTGTGATTGCGTTTTTAATTTTGAAATTATGTTTATTTTACTTTGTGTTTATATTATATAATTTAAAGTTAATTTATCTTGAATTTTAATTATGCTTGTTAAATTAATATTTTAATATATATATATATATATATATATATATATGAATAGTATAACCTCAAACGGCACACTAAATGCTCCAAATCGAAATGTTCAGTATCAATAAAAAAACCCAAGTATTGACAACCTCTTTCATATAAAAATAAAAATAAAGACATAATTGAAGGCATAATTTTGTAACAATTAACCAATACCTCTACTGTCTAGAACTCTCGCTGGTATGCAATCTTTTGGCCAAATGATATATCTATTAATTAAAAGATTAGCCATCTATATAAAATATAAATTATTTTTTATTTTACGGTTAGATTTACTGATATTTTTAAATTATTTTCATATGCTATATTAAAAAATATTTTTAAAAAATAAAAAAATTTATTTTAATATATTTTTAAATAAAAAACACTTTAAAAAACAAACAACTGAAATTAACTATGCACTAAGTGACAAGAGAGGAGAGAGCGATCGCATGCTTCCCTGGTAATAGAGAGCGATCACATGCTTCCTTATAGGGTTCATATAAGGAAATTATTTCAATTTAATCGTCTCACATTGTTTTTTTAGAAAAATTGAAACGAGGACTAGGACAGTGAAAAAACAAACAATTTATTTGAGGGGATCGATATCATTTCACCTCCATTCTATAGAATTCAAGACTTTAATTGAGACTTGGACCATGAAAATCAAACTTTCATAGGGGGTGTTTATAAGGAAATTATTTCAATTTAATCGTCTCACATTGTTTTTTTTAATTGAAAGAGGACTAGGATCCGAGTTCATAGAATAGAGGGATTGATTTTATTTCACCCCCATTCTATAGAATTCAAGACTTTAATTGAGACTTGGACCGTGAAAATCAAGCTTTCATGGGGGGTTATAAGGAAATTATTTCAATTTAATCGTCTCACATTGTTTTTTTTAAATTGAAAGAGGACTAGGATCTGAGTTCATAGAATAGAGGGGATTGATTTTATTTCACCCCCATTCTATAGAATTCAAGACTTTAATTGAGACTTGGACCGTGAAAATCAAACTTTCAGTAGGGTGGGGGTGTTTATAAGGAAATTATTTCAATTTAATCGTCTCACATTGTTTTTTTTTAAATGAAAGAGGACTAGGATCTAAGTTCATAGAATAGAGGGATTGATTTTATTTCACCCCCATTCTATAGAATTCAAGACTTTAATTGAGACTTGGACCGTGAAAATCAAGCTTTCATAGGGGGTAGGGGGTTTATAAGGAAATTATTTCAATTTAATCGTCTTACATTGTTTTTATTATTATTATTATTATTTTAAATTGAAAGGGGACTAGGATCTGAGTTCATAGAATAGAGGGATTGATTTTATTTCACCCCCATTCTATAGAATTCAAGACTTTAATTGAGACTTGGACCGTGAAAATCAAACTTTCATAGGGTGGGACGTGTTTATAAGGAAATTATTTCAATTTAATCGTCTCACATTTAATTGAAAGAGGACTAGGATCTGAGTTCATAGAATAGAGGGATTGATTTTATTTCGCCCCATTCTATAGAATTCAAGACTTTAATTGAGACTTGTACCGTGAAAATCAAACTTTCATATATATATATATATATATAAATGCTGAATTATTTTTATAATTTGAGTAGGAGAACTATACAATATTCTGGAATATTAAAAATAATTTAAAATTACCGAATGATTGTTATTATTTAAGAAAAGGATAATATTGTTTAGTGGAATACTTTAACCAAAGATAATATTGTATGAAAAACTAATTTAAAAATATCATACGATTTTTTTCTTTCACTTTTATCAGCCAGGCAACTCATTCGCTAACCTCCTATTCCTGATAACGTGTAGGTTCGATAATGTATTCTAAAAATGGTTTAGAAAAAGATTGAAAATATTTTGTTTTTAATATTTTCAAATTATTTTTCATGTATTGGTGTCAAAAATAATATTTAAAAATAATATTACTTTAATATATTTCTAAACAAAACACATTTTAAATAACAATCTCTATCATACTGACACAAAATTCAAACAACAATCTTCATTTTCTCACAAAATTAAGGATGGAAATTGTAAGAAAAATTAAGTGAGAGAAGAGAGGAGTTAACACGACACCTTTGGCTACCTGAATTCCTCACTTCCCGACGAGGCTAGTGGCCATGTTTTGATATATATTACTTTGAACTTTTCTTTTCCTATTTTGGATGAGAAAAGTCTTCGTTTTTTTTCCGAATCAAGAAAAGAAAAGAAAAGAAAAGTCGGCCCATTTCATTATAAAACATGGCATGCAGGTGGTGTTTCGATTTGTATCATTAACATACTCCAAAATCAAACCATGGCTTCTTTCTCTCCTTCCACCTCCACCTCCACCCCAGCCACCATCTCCACCCCCACTTTCCTCCCTTCATTCCCTAAAACATCCCAACTTCCCTTGTTCAAGAAGAGAAACCATTCTCATACCCCTAGAGTTTCCTGCAGAGCCACAAATGATGGTTCGCAAAACCCTAATACCACTAGAAGAGATATACTTATTGGTCTAGGAGGCCTGTATGGTGCAACAAGTCTCACTGATCCATTTGCCTTGGCTGCGCCAGTCTCTGCTCCTGATGTCACCAAATGTGGCAGCGCACACTTGCCCCCGGTGCGAATGAAACAAACTGTTGCCCTCCGGTACCATCCACCAAGATCCTAGACTTCAAGCGACCTTCTTCAAATGCTCCATTACGTGTTAGACCAGCAGCTCATTTAGCTGATAAAGACTACATAGCTAAATATAAAAAAGCCATTGAGCTCATGAAAGCTCTCCCTGCTGATGATCCACGTAGCTTCATGCAGCAAGCCGATGTTCATTGTGCTTACTGTAATGGTGCCTATGACCAAGTTGGATTTCCTAATTTAGACATTCAAGTTCACAACTCTTGGCTCTTCTTTCCTTTCCATAGATACTATCTTTACTTCTACGAGAAAATCTTAGGCAAATTGATTGATGATCCAACTTTTGCTTTGCCTTTCTGGAACTGGGATTCTCCAGGTG
The DNA here is from genome assembly GCA_032356905.1 of Salix exigua. NCBI lineage: Eukaryota > Viridiplantae > Streptophyta > Magnoliopsida > Malpighiales > Salicaceae > Salix > Salix exigua. The sequence goes on from CM063598.1 coordinate 10,691,145, forward strand.
GCATGCAATTGCCAGCCATGTTTGCCGATCCTAAATCGCCACTCTATAATACTCTCCGCAACAAGAATCATCAGCCACCAACATTGCTTGATCTTGATTGGGGTGGCACAGACACCCCCACTTCGGACCAAGAGCAGATATCTAGCAACCTCACCATTATGTACAGGCAAATGGTGTCTAATGGCAAGACACCTAGGCTATTTTTCGGTGGTTCATACCGAGCTGGTGATGAACCAGGCCCTGAACCTGGTCCAATCGAGAATATCCCACACGGTCCAATTCATATCTGGACAGGTGACAACACTCAGCCAAACTTCGAAGACATGGGCAATTTCTACTCAGCTGCTAGAGATCCAATCTTTTTCTCTCATCACTCGAACGTTGACCGAATGTGGTCAGTGTGGAAGACATTAGGAGGGCGGCGAACTGACCTGACCGACCCGGATTGGCTTAATGCCTCATTCTTTTTCTACGATGAAAATGCCAATCCTGTTCGTGTCACGGTTAAAGATTGCCTGGATTCAAGAAACCTAGGATATGTTTATCAAGATGTTGAAATTCCTTGGCTACAATCCAGGCCAACACCGAGAAGGTCAGCCAAGAAAGTGGCTAGCCAAGTTTTTAGCCATGACAAGGAAGCGGTTGCAGCAGAAAAGAAAAAGAACGCGTTGACACCACTCACTGCTTTCCCTCTGGTGTTAAACAGAGTGATTAGTGTTAAGGTTGCCAGGCCAAAGAAATCGAGAAGCAGAAAGCAGAAAGAAGAGGAGGAGGAGCTTTTGGTGATTAAAGGGGTCGAGTTTGACAAGACTAAAGCTTTGAAATTCGATGTGTACATTAATGACGAGGATGACTCACTCAGTGCACCCGACAAGACTGAGTTTGCTGGTAGTTTTGTGAATGTGCCCCATAAGCACAAACATGGGAAGAAAATGACTACATGTTTCAAGCTGGCTCTTACAGATCTCTTGGAGGATTTAGAAGCTGAAGATGATGATTCTGTGATTGTAACTTTGGTGCCCAGGTATGGCGAAGGTCTTGCAAAAATTGGTGGTATCAAGATTGAGTTTGACCGAGATTAATTGATAGTCAACAAGAACATGCTTGGAGATTAGTGCGTGGAGCAAGTGGGTTAGCATTGTGTGACTCTTATTTTATTTTATTTAAAAAAAATAATCATTTTGCTATCAGATGTGATCATTTGGCAATAAGGACATATTTGTTCGTGTGTTATTTGCAGCAAATAAAGCAAAATCGATTTCACTGATGCTCATATCTGCTTTCTTTTCCTGTCCCTGCAGCAACAACTGCTGTGTTAATTTCCTTATGTTTTATATATAAAGAATGCTACACATAATGTTATATATTAATCAAGAGAAGAGATTATAATTATATCAATTAAATGTAAATAATTGAATTTAAATTGAATAGTTCTAATTCAATATATAATAAGAATAAAATTAAACAATTATAAATATTATTTTATTTATATCATGTAATTCAAATTATTGAATTACAAAAAACGGTAAAATTTGGACATGTGCTCATAAGATAATCGAGCTTAGAGTTACGCAAATGATGACCTTTTAACTTCTATATTATTTTAATTACACCACTACCCCTGTAAGTGGAAAGATCTATCAATCACGCATCACTCAAACAAAATTTTTAATTTTCTTATAATAAAAATATTATCTCGGTTAAGAAATTATATAAAAATAATTTGTTTGGTTGAATATGTGGTTCAAATTTGACTAAAAAAATTAATCTAATTAAAATTGCTTTGTTTTACTATTAAAACTTTGAATTGAGTCAAATTAAATCGATAAGTTTGACTTTACTCGATTTTATAAATTGACTTTTAGTTTATAACGAGTGAATTTGCTCGCTCCGCTGGGTTTTTTATCTATGTAGAAAATTAATTGATTTTATAAATGTTATATTTTTTATTTTAATATTTAATTAGTAAAATTGTAATTAATAAAATTTGTTAAGAATGTTTTTTCAACCAAAGAGTGATTGAATATTGCTATTGCTAAATTTGTTTTGATAAAATTTGTTAGAAAATTTGTTAAGAAGGTGGCATGATTTGTTCGAAACTTGTTGTCATAGATACTCAGTAAGAAAAAAAGAAACCCGATTAAAAAAATTAATTTTTATATTAAATGTATTCAAGAATACGGATATTAATTTTTTTTCCAATAAATCGTAGGTAATTTTTTTCTCTCTTTATATTTTTAGGCGATAATATTCAATAAATATTAAAACACATAATTAGTCTCACATATTTTATAGTGTAATCAAAATGGGAAGTGAGCCGTAGATTTTTAATTGTAGATAATCCGGTAAATTTGTCAAATTTAATCTATGAGTTACTTTTTCCTCTTGTAATATTAGATCTAACACATTATAAATAAAAATATTGTAATATTAGATCCGGTTGATTGTCTGCCATTATTTTACGGCTTGGATAATAATTTAATCGTAGTTCACATTGAAATTGGATGTCGATTAATTTAATTCATAGATTTTAAAATTGCAAGTGATTTATTGTTTGGTGTGTTTTAATTGTTTTGACAATTATATAATCGGTGGATGAAAAAAATACAATCAATGAAATCAATTAGAGATGAATTATGATGGTTTTTGCAATCAATTAGGAATTCGTTGGTGGTTGGTTGTGTTGTAATTGTTCGTTTTATTATTTAATTGGTAACTATTTAGATGCATTGTTTAGTTGTTGTATTTTTTATATAGTGAATTAATTGATTGTGTAACGTGTATTTTTTTAAAGTTAATTAATCAATGGGTGAATATGTTTTAATTGGTTGTCTATAAATTTAATTTACCGAGTACTATAATTGTCAACCGTTATTGATCAATGGGGTGTGCTCTATTTTTTGACAATTATTTAATGACGGAAGCAAAGTTTTAATGTGGAAAATTTGATATCCCACCTCACACTTGCTATAAGCGTCCACCTCATTTCTTTATTTTTGCTTATTATATCGTGATTGCAGTTATTTAAAACCACTTGTTACTAATGATGTTCGTGGAATTAGATGGTTGTTATGGTAGTTGCTTGGTGTTTATTGATTAAGTCGGAAGGAGAAATTAAGGGTGCCTGGCAGAGCAATATATTGGTTCCTTTAGAGAAGAAAATGAAATTAACGTATTACCAAGCATTCTAAAGGAGCAGATTGATTTAGCAATTTTTATCCTGCATCTATCTCATCAGTATTACCAAGCATTCTAAAGGAGCAGATTGATTTAGCAATTTTTATCCTGCATCTATCTAGTGTCTTCGCTAGACATTCACGAAAAGCATGAAAAAAGAGTTGTGTTTGATAGACATATGTTAATACACTAATAAGGGAGATATCCCATACATTTAACAAATCTGAACATGCAACCAACATCACACATTGAATAAGGCATGCAGATGAACACCAACCTCGTAGGAGGAATGGTCTCTCATTATCATGGGCATGTTAGTGATTGTGTCCTAAAATTGTTATGCCAAGAAATTCTCTTCAACAAAAATCTGTCTTCACCAGCTATTCGAGAGAAGATTCAAATCTAATTAAATTTAGTCAATTGGATCATCATTTTTCTCTTTCGATCTAGTACGAGGCTATTACAAGCTATTTGTTAATATTGTGATGTCAAGGTGGTTTGGTTGCACAACATTTCTCATTCTCGATTCTAAATTGATTATAAAAGGGAGCTTCACATAGACGAAATAATTAAGCATCGTATACTTTCAGGTGACATGACATTTTATTTATGATACTCCCACACTATGAATTTGATATGTGAATTGAATATGTAAACAATCATTATGCTTCGACACTTTGAAGATTGTTTGTTTAGTGAACCAAGTTCACTAATTCAATCGGCTTGAATTAGGCGAAGACTTTCTAACCTCGCAAAGCACTATTTGAAATGAACTAAATCGAAGATGGGCATGCAAAGGAATCAAATTACATCTTGCATGTACATGTTGACAAACAAAAATATCATATTTACGAAACCAATTTTCCTTGAGAATCAACGAAGCCAACAAAATCCTAGGACCACAACACTCTAAACCCCGCAAAAAAACAGAAAAACAAAATGAAGAACGAAAAATCAAAATTAGCTTAATAAACAAAGCATGAGACAACACAATGCAAAACAGGAAAGAAACAAATAAAGGGCAAGCAAGTTGAATAAAGACATGAATAACAACACATCGTAGAAACTTTCACTTACACGCAACCCAACGATTGTGTCAAAACACAAATAATAAATCCTCTACTCGCATCAACCCCACTGCCAACACAACAAAGTCACACACTCACAAAATTAAAATCAACAAACACGCTAAAATTAAAATCAACAACAACCAAACCCACAAAACATTAGTACCCAATAAACTCTTCTATCCAAATAAACCCTCCACTCGGCAACACACTCAAGTAACACACCCATAAAATCGAGATCAACAACCACACAACCCATACTCCAGTGATACAAACAAATCAACCAAGAGACCCAACAAACAAATCAGCCCCCTCGCTCATCATCCGGTGATGTCAAAAGAAAAACTCAGTCACCCAAAGAGGCAAGAAACAGGCAAAAAAACATACTTTTATAGTTTTTTTATTGTTTTGATATATTGATGAAACACGCGCTCACGCACACATACATACATATATGCACATTTAATATAGAGAAAATATCAGAAAATCACACAAATTGCCAAACAAAACATTAAAAAGAATTAATTTAGTAAAAATGCATAAATTAAAAGAAATCCTTCATAATAAACACAAAGTTAATTACAAATAAATTCAAATAAATAAATAATAAAATAAGCAGAAAATTATAAAAATTAAATATCAAAAGCCGAAATAAAAACCTCATTCGTTGCGCTCAAGGTCACCAGGCGATACACAACATGAAGTAATCGGTGCTTGCTCCTCTTCGTCCATTGTAGCTAATCCACGTTAGGCTCCACAGACAAATCCTCAACCATAATGTAATTCTTGAAATAAAAAATTAAACTTTGTCTCTAGTAACGAGTTATACAAAATCAAGCATACAAATTAGGGTTTGAAACCCTAATTTTAGAAATAATTAGAGAGGGAGAGAAGTTAATTACACCTAAATTTGAGGAGAAGATAAAAAATATCAGAAAATCAGACCTTGCTTTTGATCTTTCACGTTGGCTCTGTTATGACCCTTTGCAATCTCCTTGTCCGACTTTACCTTTACCCAAATCCTTCCCGATGAACTTGCCCATTTTGAAGGGAAAAAGCTTGTGAAAAGGCGCCGATTGAACTCTTATTTTTATCTTCCGAATTTGAGAGATTGAAGGAAAGTTATTAGTTGAGGGTGAGGGTGAGGGAGAGGGAAAGGGAGTGAGAGGCGGCTAGGTTTAGAATATGAGGGAATGACGCGGCTAGGTTTAGTTTTAGTCAAAAAAAGAAAAAAATGAATTTTGCTGCCTACTCATTTCGAACCCCAGCGCTCCATATAGGCAAAAACACAGACGACCGCTCTGCCACTACCTTGGCAATTCCACCATACAAAATATAATAAAAGCATCCCTGTGTAAAAAGATAAGGAAGACATACGCGCGCGATACTAATCGAACGAAATTGTCGAGTCCACGGTGACTATGAGTGAACAGTGATGGGCGAGCTGTTTTAGCTCTTTAGGTAATGAGGTTTAGTTTGGTTTGGTTTTGTTTAATTTAGTTTTTTTTTTGTTGAATTTTTCTTACCTAAACTTTGAAACCGTGTGTTTGATATTATAGCGAATAGTATATTTTATAAGTATTTTTAATTTTAAAATATATTTTCTCAAATTTGTTTTTTATCTTTTATATCAACACAAAAAAATATTAAGAAAATATTAATTTAACATTTTTTTCCAAACCAAACATATTTTTAAAACACATTCAGAAACAATTTAAAACTCGGCTGGCATTTGTTAAAGAAAACCAGGCCAATTCAAAGCCATTTATAATCGGTATCATGTGAATGGATTGTCCAAAGACTTTAGCCTTCATCGATGAGGGCAACGTTCATTAATTCGATAATATATATAAATAGTTAAACCCTATCTAAATTGATTTTCGTCCGGATACAGATCGCCATGTTATCTCCACACTTTTCAAAACCCTTGAAATAATGACAGGAAAATAAAACTTTGACTGAACGTTAGCGTTATACCTTCTTCCCTTCAAGAAATTTTGAGTATAAACTTGTTTTTCACAGTGTTGTCAATACCGTTTTGTTCTGGCCGGAACCGTCAAAATATTCCGTGTTATTAAAAAATTTGAGATAAAAAAACGTTATTTTTGTATTAGTTTTAATTCCAGCATCGTTTTGGAAATATCGGCCAAATTTATGCCGAGAAAGTTTGTTGCGGCCTTAAAATCCTATTTATTTTGATTAACTTGTGATTTTTTTCTCTAATTTTGAGATTATATTTGTTTGACTTTGTGTTTATATTGTATAATTTAAAGTTAATTTATCTTGAATTTTAATTATGCTTGTTAAATTAATATTTTAATTTATATATATATATATACAGTACAACCTCGAAACGGCACGCCGAAATGCTCCGAAACCGAAATGTTTCGTATCAATAAAAAAAACCCAGGTATTGACAACCTCTTTCATATAAAAAATAAAAATAAAGACATAATTGAAGGCATAATTTTGTAACAATTAACCAATACCTCTACTGTCTAGAACTCTCGCTAGTATGCAATCTTTTGGCCAAATGATATATCTATTAATTAAAAGATTAGCCATCTATATAAAATATAAATTATTTTTTATTTTATGGTTCGATTTCTGATATTTTTAAATTATTTTCATATGCTATATTAAAAAATATTTTTAAAAAATAAAAAAATTTATTTTAATATATTTTTAAATAAAAAACACTTTAAAAAACAAACAACTGAAATTAACTATGCACTAAGTGACAAGAGAGGGAGAGAGAGATCGCATGCTTCCCAGGTAATAGAGAGCGATCACATGCTTCCTTATAGGGTTCATATAAGGAAATTATTTCAATTTAATCGTCTCACATTGTTTTTTTAAAAAAATTGAAACAGGACTAGGACCGTGAAAAACAAACAATTTATTTGAGGGGATCGATATCATTTTACCTCCATTCTATAGAATTCAAGACTTTAATTGAGACTTGGACCATGAAAATCAAACTTTCATAGGGGGTGTTTATAAGGAAATTATTTCAATTTAATCGTCTCACATTGTTTTTTAAAAAAATTGAAACAGGACTAGGACCGTGAAAAAACAACACAATTTATTTGAGGGGATTGATTTCATTTCACCTCCATTCTATAGAATTAAAGACTTTAATTGAGACTTGGACCATGAAAATCAAACTTTCATAGGGGGTGTTTATAAGGAAATTATTTCAATTTAATCGTCTCACATTGTTTTTTTAATTGAAAGAGGACTAGGATTTGAGTTCATAGAATAGAGGGGATTGATTTTATTTCGCCCCCATTCTATAGAATTCAAGACTTTAATTGAGACTTGTACCGTGAAAATCAAACTTTCATATATATATATATATAAATGCTGAATTATTTTTATAATTTGAGTAGGAGAACTATACAATATTCTGGAATATTAAAAATAATTTAAAATTACCGAATGATTGTTATTATTTAAGAAAAAGGATAATATTGTTTAGTGGAATACTTTAACCAAAGATAATATTGTATGAAAAACTAATTTAAAAATATCATACGATTTTTTTCTTTCACTTTTATCAGCCAGGCAACTCATTCGCTAACCTCCTATTCCTGATAACGTGTAGGTTCGATAATGTATTCTAAAAATGGTTTAGAAAAAGATTGAAAATATTTTGTTTTTAATATTTTCAAATTATTTTTCATGTATTGGTGTCAAAAATAATATTTAAAAATAATATTACTTTAATATATTTCTAAACAAAACACATTTTAAATAACAATCTCTATCATACTGACACAAAATTCAAACAACAATCTTCATTTTCTCACAAAATTAAGGATGGAAATTGTAAGAAAAATTAAGTGAGAGAAGAGAGGGAGTTAACACGACACCTTTGGCTACCTGAATTCCTCACTTCCCGACGAGGCTAGTGGCCATGTTTTGATATATATTACTTTGAACTTTTCTTTTCCTATTTTGGATGAGAAAAGTCTTCGTTTTTTTCCGAATCAAGAAAAGAAAAGAAAAGAAAAGTCGGCCCATTTCATTATAAAACATGGCATGCAGGTGGTGTTTCGATTTGTATCATTAACATACTCCAAAATCAAACCATGGCTTCTTTCTCTCCTTCCACCTCCACCTCCACCCCAGCCACCATCTCCACCCCCACTTTCTTCCCTTCATTCCCTAAAACATCCCAACTTTCCTTGTTCAAGAAGAGAAACCATTCTCATACCCCTAGAGTTTCCTGCAGAGCCACAAATGATGGTTCGCAAAACCCTAATACCACTAGAAGAGATATACTTATTGGTCTAGGAGGCCTGTATGGTGCAACAAGTCTCACTGATCCATTTGCCTTGGCTGCGCCAGTCTCTGCTCCTGATGTCACCAAATGTGGCAGCGCAGACTTGCCCACCGGTGCGAATGAAACAAACTGTTGCCCTCCGGTACCATCCACCAAGATCCTAGACTTCAAGCGACCTTCTTCAAATGCTCCATTACGTGTTAGACCAGCAGCTCATTTAGCTGATAAAGACTACATAGCTAAATATAAAAAAGCCATTGAGCTCATGAAAGCTCTCCCTGCTGATGATCCACGTAGCTTCATGCAGCAAGCCGATGTTCATTGTGCTTACTGTAATGGTGCCTATGACCAAGTTGGATTTCCTAATTTAGACGTTCAAGTTCACAACTCTTGGCTCTTCTTTCCTTTCCATAGATACTATCTTTACTTCTACGAGAAAATCTTAGGCAAATTGATTGATGATCCAACTTTTGCTTTGCCTTTCTGGAACTGGGATTCTCCAGGTGGCATGCAATTGCCAGCCATGTTTGCCGATCCTAAATCGCCACTCTATAATACTCTCCGCAACAAGAATCATCAGCCACCAACATTGCTTGATCTTGATTGGGGTGGCACAGACACCCCCACTTCGGACCAAGAGCAGATATCTAGCAACCTCACCATTATGTACAGGCAAATGGTGTCTAATGGCAAGACTCCTAGGCTCTTTTTCGGTGGTTCATACCGAGCTGGTGATGAACCAGGCCCTGAACCTGGTCCAATCGAGAATATCCCACACGGTCCAATTCATATCTGGACAGGTGACAACACTCAGCCAAACTTCGAAGACATGGGCAATTTCTACTCAGCTGCTAGAGATCCAATCTTTTTCTCTCATCACTCGAACGTTGACCGAATGTGGTCAGTGTGGAAGACATTAGGAGGGCGGCGAACTGACCTGACCGACCCGGATTGGCTTAATGCCTCATTCTTTTTCTACGATGAAAATGCCAATCCTGTTCGTGTCACGGTTAAAGATTGCCTGGATTCAAGAAACCTAGGATATGTTTATCAAGATGTTGAAATTCCCTGGCTGCAATCCAGGCCAACACCGAGAAGGTCAGCCAAGAAAGTGGCTAGCCAAATTTTTAGCCATGACAAGGAAGCGGTTGCAGCAGAAAAGAAAAAGAACGCGTTGACACCACTCACTGCTTTCCCTCTGGTGTTAAACAGAGTGATTAGTGTTAAGGTTGCCAGGCCAAAGAAATCGAGAAGCAGAAAGCAGAAAGAAGAGGAGGAGGAGCTTTTGGTGATTAAAGGGGTCGAGTTTGACAAGACTAAAGCTTTGAAATTCGATGTGTACATTAATGACGAGGATGACTCACTCAGTGCACCCGACAAGACTGAGTTTGCTGGTAGTTTTGTGAATGTGCCCCATAAGCACAAACATGGGAAGAAAATGACTACATGTTTCAAGCTGGCTCTTACAGATCTCTTGGAGGATTTAGAAGCTGAAGATGATGATTCTGTGATTGTAACTTTGGTGCCCAGGTATGGCGAAGGTCTTGCAAAAATTGGTGGTATCAAGATTGAGTTTGACCGAGATTAATTGATAGTCAACAAGAACATGCTTGGAGATTAGTGCGTGGAGCAAGTGGGTTAGCATTGTGTGACTCTTATTTTATTTTATTTAAAAAAATAATCATTTTGCTATCAGATGTGACCATTTGGCAATAAGGACATATTTGTTCGTGTGTTATTTGCAGCAAATAAAGCAAAATCGATTTCACTGATGTTCATATCTGCTTTCTTTTCCTGTCCCTGCAGCAACAACTGCTGTGTTAATTTCCTTATGTTTTATATATAAAGAATGCTACACATAATGTTATATATTAATCAAGAGAAGAGATTATAATTATATCAATTAAATGTAAATAATTGAATTTAAATCGAATAGTTATAATTCAATATATGATAAGAATAAAATTTAAACAAATATAAATATTATTTTATTTATATCATGTAATTCAAATTATTGAATTACAAAAAAGGGTAAAATTTGGACATGTGCTCATAAAATAATCGAGCTTAGAGTTAAGCAAATGATGACCTTTTAACTTCTATATTATTTTAATTACACCACTACCCCTGTAAGTGGAAAGATCCATCAATCACACATCACTAAAACAAAATTTTTAATTTTCTTATAATAAAAATATTATCTCGGTTAAGAAATTATATAAAAATAATTTGTTTGGTTGAATATCTGTGGTTCAGATTTGACTAAGAAAATTAATCTAATTAAAATTGCCTTTTCTTACTATTAAAACTTTGAATTGAGTCAAATTAAATCGATAAGTTTGACTTTACTCGATTTTATAAATTGATTTTTAATTTATAATGAGGTTTAGTTTGGTTTGGTTTTGTTTAATTTAGTTTTTTTTTTGTTGAATTTTTCTTACCTAAACTTTGAAACCGTGTGTTTGATATTATAGCGAATAGTATATTTTATAAGTATTTTTAATTTTAAAATAGATTTTCTCAAATTTGTTTTTATTTTTTATTTTTATATCAACACAAAAAATATTAAGAAAATATTAATTTAACATTTTTTTCCAAACCAAACATATTCTTAAAACACATTCAAAAACAATTTAAAACTCGGCTGGCATTTGTTAATGAAAACCAGGCCAATTCAAAGCCATTTATAATCGGTATCATGTGAATGGATTGTCCAAAGACTTTAGCCTTCATCGATGAGGGCAACGTTCATTAATTCGATAATATATATAAATAGTTAAACCCTATCTAAATTGATTTTCGTCCGGATACAGATCGCCATGTTATCTCCACACTTTTCAAAACCCTTGAAATAATGACAGGAAAATAAAACTTTGACTGAACGTTAGCGTTATACCTTCTTCCCTTCAAGAAATTTTGAGTATAAACTTGTTTTTCACAGTGTTGTCAATACCGTTTTGTTCTGGCCGGAACCGTCAAAATATTCCGTGTTATTAAAAAATTTGAGATAAAAAAACGTTATTTTTGTATTAGTTTTAATTCCAGACCGTTTTGAAAATATCGGCCAAATTTATGCCAGAAAGTCTTAATATCATTCCGAGTGTGCCGTTGCGGCCTTAAAATCCTTCTTATTTTGATTAACTTGTGATTGTGTTTCTAATTTTGAGATTATGTTTGTTTAATTTGTGTTTATATTGTATAATTTAAATTTAATTTATCTTGAATTTTAATTATGCTTGTTAAATTAATATTTTAATTTATATATATATATATATATATATATATATATATATATACAGTACAACCTCGAAACGGCACGCCGAAATGCTCCGAAACCGAAATGTTTCGTATCAATAAAAAAAACTCAGGTATTGACAACCTCTTTCATATAAAAAATAAAAATAAAGACATAATCGAAGGCATAATTTTGTAACAATTAACCAATACCTCTACTGTCTAGAACGCTCGCTTGGTATGCAATCTTTTGGCCAAATGATATATTTATTAATTAAAAGATTAGCCATCTATATAAAATATAAATTATTTTTTATTTTACGGTTAGATTTACTGATATTTTTAAATTATTTTCATATACTATATTTTTTAAAATAAAAAATTATTTTAATATATTTTTAAATAAAAAATACTTTAAAAAACAAAAAACTGAAATTAAGTATGCACTAAGTGACAAGAGAGGGAGAGAGAGATCGCATGCTTCCCCAGGTAATAGAAGTGTAGTTTCTGTGGCTGTTTAACTTTCAAGCAGGAATTCATAATTAAATAAATTATTAATTAGTACATACAATTACAGATTACTAGATTGTTGGTCCAGTTAGCCGTTAGCTATACTGATTTTTTTTTTCTTTAAAAATGAAGCACAGGCACTGTTAACATATTTTAAAGAAAATAAAATGATCCGAATATTGCCTAGATGCTACCATTTGACCACCAAATACCAATGAGATCACATGATCTTTCCACGTGCATGTTTTTTAAAAATCATATTCTATATTTATTAAAATACCTAATTGTCCCTAATTTATTAAAACCAAAAATTTAGAATGAGGATACAAATATGCCCCTAGACAATAGTTTAACTCTTTTTTTTTTAGGTTTAAGGGTAATTATACCAGTTTTCTATGATTAACACTTTTTTGAAAAGGTAAGAATAGTTTTGAAACAAGGTTGCGATACAAAAAAAGTCAACAACATGACAAAAAATTAAGTATAAAACAATATACGATTTTGTTAAACATGATTACCACACAAAAACTCTAATTTACAATTTTATTATTAAATATTTTGTTTTCAATTAATTTTAATAATCAAAATTGAAAATCACATTTTATACAAGATGTTTGTATGCTATAAAAAATATGCTCAATAAATCCACAAAACAATAAAAGAATTATGAACTAAATACCAAAAAGATTATAAATTAACCAAGTCAATATATTAATCCTGAACAACGACTTATGAGTCTTATTTAATGGCCCTCCTCACCTTAGATGACTATGAGCATGAACTTTATTGGAAAAAAATACTTTTAAATTTTTTAAAAAGATTTTATTTCAATCTAATGATTAGATTGAAAGATATATTTATTAATATAAGACAATATATTTAAGCATATTTATTCTAAACAATAGGCCACCTCATTTTCTAACCCTAAGTCAAGATTCTCTCTTCAAATAATCTCAATGTGACCAATCTTTAACTGTAATATGTTGGTCTAATTTGAAGGCCTTTTTGACCTCGTATGGCTAAACAAATTTATTCCTATAAGAAAGAAGGATTATAAAATTTCGTAGCAAAAAATTAGATTAATCCAATTGTATAATAAAAATTTATGCATGTTCCTGTTAGTATGAGGTTGTGCAAGTGACCAAAATATTTTTAAATTAGGTTGCAATGTTTTGACGTGGTTTGGGGATGATATTTAGATGGAGGATGATAAGGGTATGCATTTTGGCCAGCTTTGATGAGACAAGAGAGAGAGTCGCTTTAGCCCTCCATTTTATTTTAAATAAGCTTGTGTAATTATCTGAGAGTAGAGTTGATGTAGTTTTTAAAAGTATTTTTAAAAAAAAATATATATATCAAAGTGATTTTCATTTAAGTTTTTAAAAATTATTTTTAATATTAGACTCATTCAAGTGCAGCGAGAAGAAAGACTGGTTTGACACTAGCCATCAATGAATTGTTTGACAATTTGTATGAGGCTGAAGATGATGATGATAACGTGGTGGTGACCTTGGTCCCGAGGTCGGGTAAGAAGCCTGTTGGCATCGGTGGCGTCAAAATTGAATACGTACAAGATAGATCAGCATGGTCAAGATTGAGAATGTATGTTGTTTTGGTGCAAATTCATTTCAATCCTGCGCAAAGAAGCTTTATGACTTTGAATCTGTCATCTTTTATTTAAAACATTTGTGATGCCTCGTATCAAACATGGGCTGATGCTTATCGAACTTCCACAATTTCAAGTACAAGAGTTCATAGTTGAGGGTGAAAGCAATTTTCTTTTAAAAATATAATAAAATAATATTTTTTTATTTTTAAACAGTCATTTTTTTAAAATACTTTTAAACACAGTAATTAAATTGAAAGCTGCAAGTCTCAGATATAGGATCGTGTGGCCATAACTTAGGATTCATCAGCGGGCTTGCTAAATTGAAGAAGTAAAAATAAAAAAATATTTTAGCAATTTTCGGTGTTTTTAGGCGCTCCAAGTGAGTACCAAAAGGGCCCCCTTCCTAAGCTGCTATTTGTAGCAGCTCGGGACATGCTGCTAAAAAAGGTGGCCCCACCTTGGGGCCACCTTTTATATATATATATTAGAAAATAATATAATTATATCAAAAATATTTATTTTTATTTTTATTTACAAATACCTTAACAAGAGAGTAAAAAAATATATATATAATTAATATTTATAGTGTTGGAGGGTTTTAAAAACAATTATTTAATTATATAACTTACTCCTATTAATCGTATAATCAATGTAATATATATATTAGAAAATAATATAATTATATCACAAATATTTATTTTTATTTACAAATACCTTAACAAGAAATATATAAAATTAATAATTATATTGTTAGAGGGTTTTTTAAAAGCAATATTTAATTATATAATTTACTCTTATTAATTGTATAATTAATTGCATAATTAAACTACATACAAAATAATTATATTATATTTAAAATAATATAAAAATAAATGGCTCTTCAAAATGATTTTTACTACTAGAACACACATCAATAAAAATATTATTTTTATACTATTCAAAATACTATTTTAGAGATTTACCTCTTCAAAATAGTACTCCCAATCGAAGATGTTGTTAGAGCTGAGCTTGGGACTCAGGACTCCTTCTGTGGTTTTGGTTCGAGTATTGATCTTAGGGTTCATAAAAGAAAAAACAAAGAAACAAAGAAAGAAAGTGGCAGTCCAAACCCCATGAATAAAAGAAGAAAGCGACATTGATATTTTCCATCCAAAGCTTCGGCAACACCTCCACCACATCAAATCAAAAGACAAGGAGATTGAAACTGTTGAAAACAGGATTTCCCAACAAGAGCTTGAGCTTACCATTCAACCCCATCAAATCTGCATAGCCAGGCGACCCTTTTCAGGTCTTCAATTTTAGGCCCAGCCCTATCAAGGCATTTCTAGAGCCAGTGAGACTATTTTTGGGTAAAAATTTGGCTACCGATTATGCCGTATATATCTTGGCCATGTATTTGATTGTTAAGCGAGAATGATTCTGACCTCAAATTTGTAAGTTTTAGTGGGATAACTAGATACCAATTTCAAAATTAGGTAAAGTTAATTAGTCTTGTTGAACGTACTTTAAGCCAACTGTTTTTGCTCGACTGTAATGTATGATTATATTTTGTTTCTTTTTGTAGAACTAACAATGTTTTATATATATATATATATATATATATATATATATATATATAGGTTTAAAGTTGGATAAATCCCTGAGAATTTGCACTACAAAAATGATTTTGTCACTGCCTCAAAAATCCTTCTTCAAAACAATTTTGATCAAGCAGATTGCAAATAAATTTTGTCAATCAAAAAGATTTTTTCTCACTTTGAGCTCTTCATAAAAGTTAGTCATGCATGTGTAAATGATTTTAGAGTTTTGAATTGCCTAATTGGGATATCAGAATCGCAAAATATCCTTGTTTTAATGTTCAATATAAAACAAACAAACTTGTCATGATAGTTATTGTTCATCATCACTTTGAAACAGTCCTCGCCTGCAACTTCTTTCTTTTTGTCTGCAACTTCCTGTTTGGTTTCCATGATTTTCTCACTTGATCTTCAAGCTGCAAATCATGTTTTTTCTGCCTCAAAATCATAGTATATCAACCAGAATATTTCTTTTCCTATTTTGTTTATCTAATTGTAGAAAAAACATAATTTTGCATTCTAAATTAAATACATTAAATCTTCCCTAAATAAGGGCTATGTTTAGGCTAAATATAACCCTCCCTTGCTGACCTAAAGAGGAAAAAAAACAGGAGTAATAAAGAGACCCAACAACTGCTAGTAACGCCCCCCCCCCCGATCAGACTTCCTCTTATCGGTCATCACCAGCTTTGCAAGTGTCTGTCGTTGTCCCTGGAAGTAGTGATCATAGGTTGCGTAGGAGTTCCAACAACATTGCATCTACCCGTAAGTTGTAAGGTTGGGATTTCATGCATTCCTCTTCACTTTTGGATTTTACAACATGTTTGTAAATTCTAAAGGGTATTGTCCAATAGTCAAAAAAATATATAAAAATTTTCTTTTTTGGAGATTCATATATAATTCACTGGTAGTATTCGGATAAAGAAAACCTAAGTAGTAAATATCCAAAATATTTTTCTATAAATAATAGGTCATTATTGTTTAATCGACATATCTTTGAAAGAAGCCTTGATTATAATTGAGGACATTCCAATTTTTAATTACATGCTTCAAGAGCCGCAAAAGTATGAAGCACTAAGGCAAAAATAACCTCTTAAAAACGCTCTGAATTTCCTTAGATTTTCAAATTTTTGTTCTCTTTTCTTGCGATTAACGAATTGCGAACACTGGAAATACTAAAGGGAAACATAAGCTTCTAAGCACATTGAATCTTTTTAGTTTTCTTTTGTAGTTGTCTCTTAATTCATAAGTTATAAATTTATCGTACCTAATGTTTGCTTATTTTCTTTGCGAACCTATCCTAGGAAAATTGATTAGATAACATCAATACCACAACAATCATAAGGCAAACAAAAATACCAAACAACATACGTTAGGTAGGGCGTACTAGGGATGTTAAAACCTTTCCTTTACTTAACTAGTCTTTTGCCTTAAAATCTCTAAAAGATCAGTTAGGTTTCCTAGTAACCATAATATTAGGTGGTGACTCATTTTTTCACAAAACAAAAAGCCTTGACATGAATCCTCTACTCTCAGGGAGGGTCGTCGCGACGTCGCGCTCTCGCGGAGGGTGTGACACGGGTAGCTATAAGTGTTCTTTTTATTTCAAATTAAGGATGTTTAGGTAAAAGAAAGCAATTTAAATGTGATCAAAAACCAGCAAAAGAATCAAATTACAATAAAATATATATAAAATGGCACTGAATATTATATTTTTTAAAAACTAA
Source organism: Salix exigua (assembly GCA_032356905.1). Lineage (NCBI taxonomy): Eukaryota > Viridiplantae > Streptophyta > Magnoliopsida > Malpighiales > Salicaceae > Salix > Salix exigua. Next base: position 10,708,334 of record CM063598.1, read on the forward strand.
TGGATTATTTCATTAAAAAAACAGATATCAAATAATAACTTATTTAATAATCTATATAACATAAACACCACTTAATTTCAATTTTATTTATTTATTCTTATAGGGAACGGAGAGAATTTTGATTTTGATGTCGGGAAGTGCTATTAAAATCATAAAAAAAAGGTTTAATTTTTTCCTCGAAGTTCCTCTCCTCTAGCGTGTACTAAATTTGGAACCTTTCCTTTGCATTTAACTTGCGTGGTTGGATTTTCCATGAACGGATACACGTTTGCAAACATGAAAACAATGATCGAACTTGACGATGCATTGGCATATTTCAGTGCTTCCAAGGAACGATAAATGCCACTCTTGATGATGGCCGATCGAAGTATAAGATCAATGTTTTAATAGATTTGAAAGGTTGGATCGTCCATGACGAAGTAGAGGCGATGAAAACATATGCTAAGGAGATTAGTTGTTCACAGGCGAACCTGCGATTGCGCCATAGACATGACTTGGTGATTTTTATAATATCATTTTCCTATAGAAAAAATAAAGTTAAGAGTGATATATATAGCTGATTTGTGGTGATTTGTTGATTATAGGTGAATGACTGGGACGGGGCTTCCTTCCAGGAAGCTGTTGAAAGGGTGGTTGAAGACCTGGCTCGTCGACCATTGGACCAATCCTTGAAATTACCCCGATGATGCTTAATCACCTCTTTCCCGAGACTATAACAGCTAATTTGCGCCGGCCAATATTTGAGATGACTGCTTCATCGAATTATGTTTGCAATTATGAGTTGTAAAATCTGAAATTCATTTAAGACAAATGACAAATTGGAAGTTGGATTTGAATGAATTAGGTTCAGACTTATTTCTTTTTATATAAATTTAGCTCTATATTTATTTATTTTTGTTTGGATCAGTAATCAAGCCGATGCAGGTAACTAGAGTGCTTGATGTGCCATTGATGTTGTTTATTGGAACAAAACACGTTTTGATTCAACTCCTATCTTCAAATCAAGGTGGCTAAAAGTTTGTTCTGCCAGAACTTGACCAATGGTGGTAGGGGATTCATTAGTTGGATGAAACGTAATTATAGGAAGATCATATATATATGATTGTTCTTGAACTACAATTAAGGTAAAAGGTCTGCAATTATACATTCAAATCTCGTAATTATAGGAAGAACATATTATATCTGCAAAATATGCCAAGCATATCTGTCAGCATCTCCAGATAATCTTCAAGCATATCTAGCGCATAAATATGGCATGTAATCTATTAAGCAATCTACTGCATGTCCCACATGATCTACAACAATCGGTGAACCTTCTGTAGGTACCATGAAGTGATAAACTGATACTTCAGCCAATAGTTGGGGTTCTCATGGCTTACAGGGGATGGTGGTCTCTGCAATCATGAAAATCACAACGTGTGGATCCATGTTTGAAGCAACCCTTCTGTCCTCAAACTACTCTTTTCCTTTGTTCTCCCTGTCATGGCCAACAAGAATGAAAGCCCTATGATTAGCATCACCTTGACAATCCTATTCGAGAATTAAACAAAAGCGTAGATTACTTTCTTGGTACAAAAAAACAACTTATATTCTAATTCTAAGGATTTATCCAAAAAGAGCTTATCGACTGATAAAAGGAGATGTTCTTAGACATTATATCCATCATAGCACTAAGTTTAAAATACATAAGAGCACTGAGGCAGCTGATGGACTCGCGAGAGCAGAAACAATTGCATCAGCCATAGCTTGTTTAGTAATGGATGATGAGGAATAGAAAAGGTTAAAGGATAACTCAAAGCAGAGGTTATGAAGCTGGGAAGCTGTTGTTGAAGAGGTTATGATGAGGGAGGTTGCAGTGTCAGCTACTTCTCGATCAATATTTACTACTGTGGAGTTGAATCATGGAAGGAGAGTTGGGTCTTCGGGTTGAAAAGGAGAGGGATGGGTTGCCCTGACTAGAATATATGGTGGAAACGAAGAAGGTGTTTGTCTGGTCAAAAGTGATCGTCGGTGGCTTAAATTAAAACTGTATTGGCCGACCGCATGGGCGCATGCGCAGGAAAGAAGAAGGTGACTGCTATATTTTAAGCTAAACGTGTATTTCTCTCTCATCAATTATGAAAACAGACTTTATAAGTCATTGTTTGGAGTAGATTGTGCTTTTATAATTAATTATTTAGTGGGTACCTGAATTTGTTTTTTAAGTATTTTTTATTTCAAAATAAATTACAATGATATATATTAATTTAAAATTATACTTTTTTATTAATTTATCAAACTAATTTAAAATATATATTTAATTATATAAAAAAATCAAATTTTAACTATAAAATATTTTAAAAAAGTCGAGCCCAGGGAGGATGATGGTATTATTGATCTGGGCTCGTAACCTTGCAACCTGCAGCTCGTCATCCATCTTCTTTCATGAAGTTAGAGTTACGATCAACTCTTTTTTTTTTAATTTCAACACATTAAAATGGTAAGAAAACAGAATAAAGAATTGATTTAAAGCAGAATCTTTTTTCTTTAAAATTTGACAAGATGATGGTTTTCAACCGCTGCGTCAAACAATGCCTTTAAATTATCCAATTATTTTTATTTTATTTTGGGACCTACCTACTTGAAATAACATATAGTTATGATACTGATTTGTAAGACAAAAACATGTTTGCTCTATTTTTTTGTGTGGCATGTTGCTGTGTGTCATCATCCATGTTGTATAGCATTCAAAATCTTGTATGCTTTCAAAGAAAAAATGAGAAAAATATGTTCCGTGCACTTGATGGTGTATAATAAAAATTAATTTTGATATTTACATATCAGATTAACATCATGTAAAAATAACGTTTTCAGCATTATTTATTTTTGATCCATTTAATTTAGGACCATTACTATTCACTTTGACCATCGTATATAGTAAAATCTATATTGGAGAGCTTTTGAAAGTGCTTTTGAAAAAAATGAAATTTTTAATTTGAAATTATTTTTTGTGTGTTTTTAGATAATTTTAATGTGCTTGATGTCAAAAATATTTTTAAAAAATAAAAAAATATTTTGAAGTATTTCTAAACGAAAAACACTTTTAAAAACAACCTTGATGAGAAAAAATATGAGAAAAATATGTTCCGTGCACCTTGATGGTGTATAATAAAATAATAATTTTGATATATACATGTCAGATTAACATCATATGAAAAATAACGTTTTCAGCATTATTTATTTTTTATCCATTTAATGTAGGGCCATTACTATTCACTTCGACCATCGTGTATAGTAAAATCTATATTGGAGAGCTTTTGAAAGTGCTTTTGAAAAAATGAATTTTCTTAATTTGAAATTATTTTTTGTGTGTTCTTAGATCATTTTCATATGTTGATATCATAAATGAATTTTAAAAAATAAAAAACATAATTTTTGATGCATTTCTAAACGAAAAACACTTTTAAAAATAATCGCAATTACACTCCCAAACAGATACTAAAAACTAATTTTCTCTTTATGTCTATGAAAGATTCAGTGAGTTACTTTACTTCATATTTTTTACCCATAAATTTTGTGCCAATAAGCATAACATAAAAGTTGATTAGAATTTTCTCAAGGAATTTTTCTTGAATTAAATAAATGACAAAGGATATCATTTTAAAACAAATAGGTTTTGTTCAGGACAGTCATGATCTTAGGGCATTACCATTTCAAGAGAAGAACAATATGACGCAAATATAAAGATGAAAGGAGGAATGGCAAAGGTCTGAAAAGATTAGCCATCTATATAAAAAAATTATTTTTATTTTTTATTTAATGGTTAGATTTTTGATATTTTTAAATATTTTTATATGCTGGTATCGAGAATTATTTTAAAAAATAAAAAATATTATTTTAATATATATTTTAAATAAAAATATTTTTAAAAATAATCATAACTACACTCTCAACCGGACTTGTTAATTTCATTCCGTTTAGCTGGAATGGTCGAATGTTATGTGCCATTAAAAACCGAGATGAAACAGTGTCGTTTTTGTCTCGATTTTAATTCTCAGCTAAATTCAGTCGGAACGCCTCGATCTGTTCCGGCTCAAAATCATAATATTTTTTTTTATTTTAGAACATTTTACTATCCTGATATTTTAGAATTTTAGAGATGTTTCTAATTTTGAGTTTATATTTATTTAACTTTGTGTTTGTATTGTATAATTTTAAGTTAATTTATCTTGAATTTAAATTATACTTGTTAAATTAATATTGTAATATATATATATATATATATATATGAATAAGTACAACCCAAAACGGCACATCGAAATGCTGTGAACATTTTATTCCAATAAAAAAATCACGACGAGAGAGAGAGAGATCGCATGCTTATCCAGGTAACAGAAGTGTAGTTTTTGTGGCTGTTTAACTTTCAAGCAGGAATCCATAATTAAATAAATTATTAATTGGTACATACAATTCATATTAATATATGGTGGAAACGAAGAAGGTGTTTGTCTGGTCAAAAGTGATCGTCGGTGGCTTAAATTAAAACTGTATTGGCCGACCGCATGGGCGCATGCGCAGGAAAGAAGAAGGTGACTGCTATATTTTAAGCTAAACGTGTATTTCTCTCTCATCAATTATGAAAACAGACTTTATAAGTCATTGTTTGGAGTAGATTGTGCTTTTATAATTAATTATTTAGTGGGTACCTGAATTTCTTTTAAATTATTTTTATTTCAAAATAAATTACAATGATATATATTAATTTAAAATTATACTTTTTTATTAATTTATCAAACTAATTTAAAATATATATTTAATTATATAAAAAAATCAAATTTTAACTATAAAATATTTTAAAAAACACCCGATCGAGCCCAGGGAGGATGATGGTATTATTGATCTGGGCTCGTAACCTTGCAACCTGCAGCTCGTCATCCATCTTCTTTCATGAAGTTAGAGTTACGATCAACTCTTTTTTTTTTAATTTCAACACATTAAAATGGTAAGAAAACAGAATAAAGAATTGATTTGAAGTAGAATCTTTTTCTTTAAAATTTGACAAGATGATGGTTTTCAACCGCTGCGTCAAACAATACCTTCAATTATTTTTATTTTAGTTTGGGACCTACTTGAAATAACATATAGCTATGATACTGATCTGTAAAACAAAAACATGTTTGCTCTATTTTTTTTGTGTGGCAGGTTGCTGTGTGTCATCATCCATGTATTTGTATAGCATTCAAAATCTTGTATGCTTTCAAAGAAAAAAATGAGAAAAAAATATGTTCCGTGCACCTTGATGGTGTATAATAAAAAAAATAATGTTATCAGCATTATTTATTTTTTGATCTATTTAATTTAGGATCATTGCTATTCACTTCGACCATCTTATATAGTAAAATCTATATTTACTAAAAACTACTTTTCTCTTTATGTCTATGAAAGATTTGGTGAGTTACTTTACTTCATATATTTTTACCGATATATTTTGTACCAATAAGCATTGTTGAGAAATCAACTCATCTTAAAGCTTAAACTGTTAGGTGAAATCCCGGAATATAATTTATATTATTCTCTAACACACCTCCTTAAATGAAAACTTTTTGGGCTTGAAACTTGCGCAGACTCACGTTTTTATGCTTAATTTTTATCAAATAGAATAGAAATAATAAAATTCATATCTTAAATTAAATAAATGACAAAGGATATCATTTTAAAACAAATAGGTTTTGTTCAGGACAGCCATGATCTTAGGGCATTACCATTAGAAAAGTAGAGCCACCATTTCACGAGAAGAACAATATGACGCAAATATAAAGATGAAAGGAGGAATGGTAAAGGTCTGAAATTTATAATTAATTGTTTTTATCTTATTTGATTATTAAAATTCCAACATCAAACTAATTAAAAAATGTTTTTAAAATGATTTCAATAATAATTTTACAGTAAACTTCCTATTAACTTACAACAGTCGTGCATGTCAATTTTATATTATCCTCGAGATCCCTAGATAAAATGTAATGTAGATTGTTTTTATAAATAATTGATTGGCAGTCATCTCCTACGTACTCCAAGACTTGCAGTTGAGACTTCACGTGAATTATAGTTTGGAAAGATTAGGTGATGCAGCATAGTGGCCTGTTTGATTGAAGTCTCACTTCATCCCATTGGATTGAAAATATTTTTTTTATTAAATTGATGCACTTTCTTGTCAATCAAGCACATTGAGATCATATGCTTTGATTAACACTCTAAATATTGAATCAAATGTCCTATTTCAAAAAAAAAATGTGAATTTCTATTCGTAAAAGACTAGACTTAATTGGTTTCAATCATCAATTGATTTATTTTAAGAAAAAAAAAGAAGGGATCAATCGCTTAAGAGTAGGATCAACTCCAAAATTACTTGTTACAAATGGGAGTAGCATAGCTATTTAGTGGGGGGGTTCTTCTTTTTCTATCTTTTTTTTCTCTTTAAGTGATTTTTAATTACTCATTGATCATGAGAATCGGTCTCTATTTCATGGGCCAATTCTCTTGTCAGCTTGTCAGCACGATCATCATGTCCACCAGCAAAGCTATAAACCCGGAATGCAAATTGGAAAGCCCTCCAAAGCATTTTAGCACTGGCCTTTTTAGGTTCAGTTTTGGTTCCAGTTAGTGCTGTCCCTGCTGCTTTTGCTTGCCTCGTCTCCTGAAGCAGAAGAAAAATATAAGAAAATCTTCTTTTAAAGTGGAATCACCTTCTGAGACGATCATCAAATTGTTTAAATTTAGAATCTAGTTTTGCATCAAGATGTTGATCCATAAGTGAATCTACCTTGAGTGCCAATTCCATGCAGTTTGAAGAAACATCCACCAGTAACTCTTTGATCTGTACAAGGATATAGAAGTCGAATTCGATGTTGTGACTTTGAAATTTCTTGGATTCTTCATCTTTGGTCCTCTCCAAGGCATCAAGGTCTCCTTTGATCTGTACGTTATCAATTCTTTTAGCTGTTTACAAAAATATTACAATGGAGAAGGTAGTTTTACATTAATGAGGTTCAGGAAGCTGGCGAAGATACCTTGTTGAAGTAGCTTTCGGTCTTGTCAAGAAGTTGGCCTAGTGGAGGCTGTATCTTCCAATTTTGCAGTTCAGAGACTACTCTATTCAACTTCGAGCCTAGGGCAGCCTGCAGTCCTTAATGCTTCCAGTTTCTTCTGAGGGAAGCCTTCGAATCTTGCAAGCACCTGCTACGCAAAGAAATATAGTTCATCTTATCTAAAAACTCAAGTTAGTAGATGAGACTTATAATATAATTTATATTATTCTCTAATATATTTTTTCAAGTAAAAATCTTTGGGCTTAAAACTTGTACACTCATATTACTTTGTGCTTGATTTTTATCAAATAAAATGATGGTGACGAGATTAAAACTCGCGACCGCTGGGTCTGTTAAAGAATCATCTCCCCTAAAAGTTTAAATTTTTAGATAAGGTCCTAGAATATAATTTATATTATTTTCTAGCATCTCCTTTAAATGGAAGTTCTTTGGGCTTGAAACTTGTATAAACTCATACTATTTTGTGCTTGATTTTTATCAAATAGAACGAGAATAGTAAGATTCAAACTCGTGACCATTAGGTAAACAAGGTTCTAATACTATATCAAGGAACCAGCTCACCTACGAGAAGTCTTACACAAAGTCAACAAGTTTTTAATATTATATTAAAGAATTATCTCTCATTTCATCTAAAAACACAAACAGTTAAATAATATCAATAATATAATTTATATTATTCCCAAAATAAAAATACAGAGAGGACAGGATACGCGGACATTGAAGAATAGTGAAAAATAACAATTTTTTCTGCTCTGTTTACTGTGTTTCATCAGCTTAAATTCTCAAGAATGGATTCAACATGCTTGTGGAACTTGATCAACTCGACAAGTCCTTTGTTTTGAAGCTACTCGATGTTAGCCTTCACTCTGTGATTGCCTTCGCATGCTTTTGAACATCCTCTTCAATTTGTTGGAAGTATCGTTGATCCGATAAACAGAGAAAGAAATGCATTTGGTTCTCTTTATGACTTCTTCCTTGGTCTTCAAATAAAGTTCAACAAAACAGATTGTTTTTCAATGTTAAGTTCTTCGTAAAGCCTACCTCTTTGTAATCTCTGCTAGTGCATCAGCCATTCCTCGCTTTCCACCAAGATCGCTTGAAGTGAACCCTTTCTTCCATTAGGTGATTTAGTAACTTGATTTCCTCCTTCCACTTTCCCTTAAGAACCCGATACTGATTACCCATCCGACTTGATCTCTTCGGTTTAGTCTGTGTTTTCTTGGGACGCAAGGATCTTGCTTGCACCAGGTGGAGGAGGTGGTGGAGCGACTCCATTTCCGAGTGGCATCGGTGGGGCGGCGGCAATGGCATGGATCCTTTGAAGACATCATGGGTGGTGGGGAGGAGGTGGTGCTCGTTCTAGGCATTGGTGCTACTTGTTCCATTTCCGGCAACAAAGGTTGTGGTGGGCGTGGGGTTGAAAGTTCCACTGTTGCGGTTCCAAATGCCATGGGTGGTGGTGGTGGTGGTGGAGGTGCTCCTGCTGCTTGTGATAGTTTTTGACATGGTAAGTGGAGGCGGCGCGAAGTGGTATACTTGCCACCTGCAATGTCTTTGGCTTCAGCACAATTGGTGGCAGTGTCGGTGGAGGTGGTGACTGTGGGATTACTACATCTGGTTGCGACTTCATTGGTTGTGGAGTAGGTGGTGGTGGTGGTGTTGCAACCACGTCTATCATCATCGGTAAGGATATGGGTGGTCGTGCGGTGGAACCGGGATGCATAAAAGATTCTTGAATTGTTTGCCGATGATTCATTTCCCTCTTGTCTTTGTTAAATACATTGAAACTAGTGGTTTGTCCACTAGAGTTTGTCCTAGTGGTGTGTCCACTAGAGTTTGTCCTAGTGGTGTGTCCAATAACTTATATTAACTATGAAAAGAAAGGCTAGTCTATAGATAAATTCAAAATAAAGTAAATCACCTATTTACATGTTCTAATACACCCGCGTAGTCGAAACGGGAGGTTGACGAACGTTGAGACTATCCCGAAAATCTTCAAAGAGTTGCAACGGAAGACCTTTAGTGAAGATGTCAGCAATCTGATAACGAGAAGGAACGTGTAAAACGCGAACTTGGCCACGAGCGACTTTCTCACGCACAAAGTGAATATCCATTTCAATGTGCTTAGTGCGCTGATGTTGGACTGGGTTGCCAGAGAGATAAACTGCACTAATATTGTCACAATAAACTAAGGTGGCTTTCGAAACAGGACAGTGTAACTCCAAAAGTAAATTGCGGATCCAACATGATTCAGAAACAACATTAGCCACCCCGCGGTACTCGGCCTCAGCACTAGATCGGGACAAAGTGGGTTGTCTCTTGGCAGACCAAGAGATTAAGTTGTCTCCAATATAGACACAATACCCAGAAGTTGACCGTCGTGTATCTGGACATCCACCCCAATCTGCATCAGTATAGGAAAGTAGATCATGAATCGAAGATGGATAGAGATGAAGACCAAAGGTATTAGTACCCTTAATATAGCGAATGATACGCTTCAAGGCAGTCATGTGTTGAGATCGTGGATCATGCATAAATAGACAAATTTGCTGAACTGCATAAGAAATGTCTGGTCTGGTAAAAGTAAGATATTGGAGAGCACCAGCCAGACTGCGATACTCAGTGGGATCATGATACGGATTTCCTGAAGATAAATTGAGTTTGGCCTTTGTGTCCACTGGTGTAGAAGATGGTTTGGAAGAGGACAAACCAGCCCGCTCAATAATTTCTTCGGCATACTTTTGTTGAGATAGAAAAATACCCGCGGAATGTCTGGTAACTGAGATGCCGAGAAAATAACTAAGAGGCCCCAAATCTTTCATAGCAAATTCCGAGCCAAGCTTAGACATAATGGATTGGCGAAGAGTAGCTGAAGAGGCTGCAAGAATTATATCATCCACATAAAGAAGAATATATGCTATGTCATTGCCCTAACGATAAATGAATAATGAATGATCTGAAATACTGTGAGAAAATCCCAAGGTAGCAACATAATCAGTAAATCGTTGATACCAAGCACGAGGAGCTTGCTTAAGGCCATAGAGAGACTTCTTGAGCAAGCAAACATAATCGGGGTGTTCAGAATTTCGGAAGCCAGGAGGTTGATGCATGTAGACCGTTTCATCGAGATTCCCATGTAAAAATGCATTTTTGACATCTAATTGATGAAGACACCAAGATTTTGATAAAGCAATACTGAGTACCGTGCGGATGGTAGCGGGTTTGACAACAGGGCTAAAGGTTTCCCCGCAATCAATGCCTGTTTGCTGACCAGCACCATTACCGACAAGACGTGCTTTGTACCGTGCAAAGGATCCATCAGAATTCTTTTTGTGCCTGAAAATCCATAAACTTCGAATGACATTAGCATTAGACGGACGGGGTACTAAGTCCCACGTCTTATTTTCAATAAGAGCATCGTATTCGTCAGTCATTGCCATTTTCCAATTCAGATCATGTAATGCATGAATGGGATTAGTAGGTAAAGGGGAGAGAGATGTGGGGGCTGAAGTGTGGAGGTTAAGTAGCTGACGAGGTTTAAAAATGCCATGTTGGGATCTGGTGGTCATTTGTGGAGAGTGAGGTGGAGGAGTAACCGGAAGAGTTGGGGAAGGTGCGAGAATAGGAGGAGGGTGGGGAGAAGTAGTGGGTGTGGTAGAAGAAATTAATGGGATAGGTAAGGGTGACCTAATTGGAGAAAGAGGACTTGAAAGAGGGGTTTGAGGAGGAGAGATTGGAGAATTAGGAGAAGTGGATTGAGTAGGGGAGGGAGGAAGAGGTAGAAGACTTGTATCTAGAAATTCATAAGATGAAGAAGTGGGAGCATGTAATTTAGAAAATGGGAAAACAGTTTCATCAAATGTGACATGCCTGGAAACAAGAATTTTACGACTCGATAAATCATAGCATTTATAGCCTCTATGATTTGATGGATATCCTAGAAAAATACACGGTGTTGACCGAGCTTGTAATTTATTTCGAGAAGTGGAGGGAAGAAGAGGGTAGCATAAGCACCCAAAAACACGAAGGTGAGAGTATGACGGGTCTCGGAGATATAGAATTTTTGTGGGTGTTTGGAAAGCAAGCTTTTTGTTTGGGAGAATGTTAAGGAGATAAGTAGCCATTTGAAGGGCATGATGCCAAAAATAGGGAGGTAGGGATGCATGAGCGAGAAGAGTGCGAATGATGTTATTGATGGTACGGATTTTTCTTTCAGCTTTTCCATTTTGAGATGATGTATGAGGGCAAGAGAACCGAAAACTCATTCCATTTTGTTGACAAAATTTGTGAAACTGTCCATTGTCATATTCTGTGCCATTATCACATTGGAAACATTTTATTTGTCTTTCGAATTGAGTGTGAATATGATTACGAAAAGTGAGAAAAATGGAATGTACTTGAGATTTGGAGGCAATGGGAGAAGTCCAAAGAAAGTTCGTGAAATCATCAAGAAATAAAACATAATACCGATGACCACCCGAACTGAGTGTGGGTGATGTCCAAAGATCACTATGCACAATATCAAAAGGAAATAAAGTGCGAGATAGAGAATCACAGAAAGGTAATTTAACTTGTTTTCCAAGAGTGCATGACTGACATATAAAATTATCCGGAGATGTGTTAAAAACAAGGAAATTGTTTTTACGAAGGGAGCTTAAAACAGGAGCTCCTGGATGTCCTAAACGACGATGCCATAATTCAGGTGAAAAAGTAGCGAAAGCAGACTGTGTTGAAAAATCAATCGAAGGACTGGCAATAACTGGATATAGGTCTCCGGAGCTGTTACATCTCATTAAAGGTACCCCCGTCGGAAAATCCTTCACAGAAAAACCGAAAGGATCAAATTCAACTGAGGCATTATTGTCAATGGTGAATTTGCGCACAGACACAAGATTTTTAATTAATTTTGGAGCATGCAAGACATTGTTCAAAATAAGGGAAGAACTAGGGTGAGGTAATAATGCAGATCCACAACCTAGAATAGGAATTTTATGGCCACTACCAATAGTAATATTACGATGTTTGCTCATATTGAAATAAGACGTAAGATTACCTCCGTGCGCGATCATGTGCGATGTAGCTCCAGTGTCCATGTACCATTGATCATCCGGAGGAACCATGGAAAGAGTGTGCATAGCTTCTTGAATGTCAGTCGGAGCATATGAATTTTGGGCCAACGATGGTGTGGCTGCCATATGGGCCTGTGGGGGTCGAGGCCCAAGCAAGCTGGGTTGGCGAGGATGAGTGGGCTGCTGGGCTGTTGGATAAGGGCATGGAGGCGTGGCCCAAGATGGCCAAGGCCCGACCCAAGGTGAAGCAGCCCATGGCTGCTGCGGCCCCTGGCTGCCAATAAATGGCTTGTTTCTCCCAAAAGGGGGGGGGAGTCCCTTGCGTCTGCCATCATGACCCACGGGAAGAAGAAGAGGGATGATTGCCACGACCACCCGACGTGCGTCCCCTGTGTCTACCACCACGAGCACCACTACCACCACGGCCATTACGGTGGTTAGGGGTGCGATTGAGGTTGTGGGCTTGTCGATTGACACCGTGGGCGTCTACGGGAGCCACGAAGAAGGCAGAGGTTGAGGGATTTTGGGCGGCCTTCTTCGTCCTCGCCGTCTCCTCCAAAACTAGCATCGACCGAGCTTTGTAGAAAAGGGGAAGGGTGTCGCCATGGCGAATTTGAGAACCCACCCCTGCATAGGCGTCTGTCAAGCCCGAGAGGAGCTGTAGAACCAGACGCTCGTTGGAGACAGGGGCGCCGACATTGGACAGTTGATCGGAGAGAGATTTGAGGTGTTGACAGTAGGAAGATGCATCCCCAAAGTCTTCCATCTGAACATTGGAGAACTCCTGTTCCAGGTAGAGTGCCCTGGAGTTTTTGTTGTCGGAGAAGATGTCTTTTAGGCGTGCCCAAGCAAGGGCAGCAGTGGAGTCTCTCTCAAGAATTGTGTTGAGGAGGTCTTCGGAGATGGTTCCATAGATCCATTGGAGTACAATGGCGTCGACCCGTGACCAAAGAGCTGGGTCTGTAGGGGACAAATCAATCTTCAGTTGTTCTGCCGAGGGAGGAATAATGTGGTCAAGAACTTGGTAAGCTCTAGCATGAATTTTGAATAATTCTGACCATGTGATATATTGACCCTTTTCAATATCTAAAGTAATTTTGATGAATGTGTTGATGTTTGATACTGCGAGAGCTGGGTGTGTTGTATGAGAGGTTGCTGCAGATATTGATTGGTCTGTCATGGTGTGAATAAGTAGAGGTTTCTGCAAATATTGAAGAAGAAGAAGGAGGCAGAAAAGATGGGAATTGAGAAGGAAGGATCGGCAGGTATGGCTAGTGCTCTGATACCATGAAAGATTCTTGAATTGTTTGCCGATGATTCATTTCCCTCTTGTCTTTGTTAAATACATTGAAACTAGTGGTTTGTCCACTAGAGTTTGTCCTAGTGGTGTGTCCACTAGAGTTTGTCCTAGTGGTGTGTCCACTAGAGTTTGTCCTAGTGGTGTGTCCAATAACTTATATTAACTATGAAAAGAAAGGCTAGTCTATAGATAAATTCAAAATAAAGTAAATCACCTATTTACATGTTCTAATAATGCATTTTGTGACAACGCCGCTGGTGGCTTCAACAATTCCGTGGCTTTAGCCGTCACTCGGAGTAATCTCGTGATGCTCGCCATCTGTGGCACTCGTCTTTGGAGTCGTAATCTCCGGGATCCTCAATGTCAGCAGCTTTATTGACTTCGAATTGCTGCTTGTTTCCATTTCAAACATCGGTTCCTCATCCGAATTGTTGGTTTGGCACAAAGGTTTGCTCTTTGCTTCCATTTCTCGCCATTGTTTCATCATCCACACGATCTTTTCTGTTCAAACTGTTGCCATCTTGAGTTTCAGTGTTTGAAGGCATGTGGAGCGAGAGGCGTTTTATGTCCATGGGGTTCAATTTCCCAAGTGCTTGAGCTCTCGAGAGACCGGAGACGAGGAGAAGAGCAATAAAAATTTGCAAATTCTACTGAAGCGGGAGAACCCATAAAGCGAGGAAGAAGCTGATGTAGGAGTCTCGGAGAAGCACAAAATGGGTACATTCTTTGCTGAATAAGACCACTGTCAAGATTTTGCTTGAATGCATTGGATTTTGAACAATCTTTATTTGACTCATATTCATCCATCACATCAAACACTTCTCTTGGTATCTTGATCAGGCAGGTGAGTGTTGCCAAAGCAATTTCAAGCTGTTAAATCAGGAAAAAATTGAGCGAAGTCATCACCTTCAATCATGGAACTTCGATTAGTTGTACAAGAGAGATTAAATGGAAATAATCAAAGTCGCTCACACTGGCTCTTTCTAAAATTCCTTCGATCTAGTTTACGTTCCATTTTTTCTTACAAGGTCCGAAAACATGGATAAGAACACACAAGAGTTCGACTAAATTCGGAAGAGCTGTGTGACATACCTATTTGTTCCGAATTGATCCTGTGATCATTGTTATAGTACATGTTGTATGTAGCTTTGTCAATCCATTCTTGATCCATCATCCATGAATCCCCAATTGATTTCAAAGCCTCACAAAAATAAATCGGAACCTGTTTGAGCATACATTTGGATGATCGACTTTGGAATCTTAAAAGAAGAGAAGCGCCTAGGCCTAGCCATGATGAAGCGAAGTAGTAAATCTTATCGATAGATGCTCCTTTAACTTCGATAGTTGACTTAGGTATGATTTCGAGGTAAAACTTGTGCAGATCTTTCATTGTTCCCACCACCAGTTGCAACAAGACAAATGATTTGAGATTGAAGACATGTTTCTCATAATCTAATCGCTTTCAACAGATGATCCTGCGTTAAATATGAGAGATACCTCGTTTAAGTTCGAGAGAACCATCAAAGGTGGTAGGTCAATGATGTCTCTGAAGGTAATTATTTTCTTCCTGAGCTCCATCATTAAAATGAAGTTTCTGGAGATCCACGAGACGTGAACGCTCCATCTTTGGTTCTTGTGATTCCTTGTAATAACTTACGTATCTTTCATTAACATGTGCAGGTATAAATACAAGATGAAGAGCTTGAGTCAAGCCTTAGTTTTAGCTATTCTATAACTGTCTAGAAGATTAGCTGTACATAATTCAAATATTCAAATTACATCAAGACTTGATCTAAATGAGGATTTTACGGAGAGGATGAAACTGAATGAGTGATCTGTGGAGATGTGATCTCTTTCCTTATATGCCCCCGCAAGATGGAGGTACCATCAGTAACACCAATCTTGGACCTTAACATTTGAAAACGGTGGCGTGCTAATGGCTTGGTGAGTAAGTCTGCCAGCTGGTCAAAAGTGTGTACATGGTGGACAGTAATGCGACCTTTCTGGACAAGATCACGGACGAAGAGAAGATCGATGTCTATGTGTTTCATTCGAGTGTGCTGGACTGGATTTAGACTGAAATGTGTAGCACCAATGTTGTCACAGAAGACTTGAGGAGAATTTTGAAGTGATAGACCAAGTTCTGTGAGTAGAGAGTGAAGCCACACAGTTTCAGAGGTGGCAGCTGCTAACGCTCGAAATTCAGCTTCAGTGGAAGAGCGGGAGACAGCTCTTTGCTTCCGTGCAGACCATGAAATAGGATTTGAACCGAGAAATGTGATGTATGCAGTGGTGGAGACCCTTGTGTCAGTATTGGTGGCCCAGTCTGCATCAACAAATGTTCGAAGTAAGAAGGGACTTTGTTGATTAATAAGTGTCCCGTGAAACATTGTGTGCTTGAGATATCTGAGAATACGCTTTGCTGCAGTCCAATGACACACAGTGGGTTTGTGCATAAATTGGGAGAGGCGATTTACGGCAAATGCAATGTCAGGTCTTGTTAGACCAAGATATTGCAGGGCCCCCATGACTCGTCTATAGTCTGTGCTATTAGTAGGTGCTGAGCCGTCAGTGAGAGTGAGGGGTGTGCTGGTAGACATTGGAGTGTGAATGTCTTTTGCCATGTCCATGGAGTGTTTGGCAAGAAGATCTCTTATATATTTGTGTTGAGAAAGGAAGAGTCCTTTTGCAGTGGGAATGACCTCAATTCCAAGGAAGAAGTGAAGATTTCCCAAGTCCTTGACTGAGAAGGTATGGCTGAGCTTGTTGATGATGTCGGTTACAAGACAGGATGTATTGCCTGTTATAACAATGTCATCTACGTACACAAGACAATAGCATAAAACATTGTTAGAGGAGTATATAAATAAGGAGGTGTCTGTGGCTGATGAGACAAATCCAAATTGCAAGAGAGCATCCCGTAGGGCTTTGTACCACTGGCGTGGTGCTTGTTTCAGACCGTAAATGCTCTTCTTGAGTTTACAGACATGATCAGGTTTGGATTTGTCAATGAAACCTGGAGGTTGATGCATGAACACAGTTTCTTCAAGGTTGCCGTGAAGGAATGCATTGTTTATGTCTAGTTGCCGAAGGGTCCAGCCTTGCATGACAGCAATGGAGAGTATCAGCCGAATGGTTGCTGGCTTTACAACTGGGCTGAATGTTTGAGAGTAATCAAGACCTGGTCTTTGATGGAAGCCCTTAGCCACAAGGCGGGCTTTGTATCTGCTGATAGTGCCATCTGGATTTCTTTTTGTACGGAAGACAAATTTGCAACCTACAAGGTTTTGACAGTGTGTGGGTGGAACAAGTTCCCATGTGGCATGGTTAAGTAGTGCTGTGATCTCCTCTGCCATGGCATTTCGCCATACTGGTTGCTTAAGTGCTTCACTTACACAAGATGGTTCTATGGACTCAGGTAAAGGATGTGTGACAGTGGTGTGAAGTTGTTTAGGACAAAATATATTGTTCATAGATCTAGTTGTCATAGTATGATTTCTGTGAGAAACAACAGGAGGTGGAATTGTTACCTGAGTTGTGGAGATGGATGTGGATGTGTCGGGATCAGAAGCAGGGAGCGAGAGCTCTTCTTGAGGGGCAGTGGAAATCAGTGCTGGGGCAGGATTTGCTGGAATGACAGGCAAGAGTGGTGCAGGAGCTGGTTGCACTGGTGGGGCAAGGTGTAGTAGTGGAGCAGATGGAGTGGAAATAGCAGGCACGAGTGGGTCCAATGTGGGCTGATTGGGAACACTTTGTAGTGGATATGTATTTTCATCAAATGTAATGTGCCTTGAGACATAGAGACGCTGAGTGGGTATGTGAAAACACAGATATGCATTCTGTGTATTGGAGTAGCCAAGGAAGACACACGGAACCGATTTGGGCTGGAGTTTATTTGTGGTATAAGGTTTAAGCCATGGAAAACATAAACACCCAAATGATCTTAGTTTGAGATAATTGGGTTGTTCTTTGAACAGGGTTTGAAAAGGAGAATTGTGATGAAGGATGGGTGAAGGCAGCCGATTTATTAGGTAAGTGGCAGCAGCAAAAGCATAAGACCAGTATTGAGTGGGAAGGTGAGCATGGCTAAGAAGTGTTTGGCCTGTTTCCACTATGTGTCTATGGCGGCGCTCTGAAACTCCATTTTGTTCGGGGGTGTGTGGGGCTGTGGTGAAATGGCTGATTCCATGAAGGGTGAGGAATGGTTGAAGGGCAACAAATTCGCCTCCATTGTCTGAATAGAGTCCTTTGATGTTGGTATTAAATCGAGTGGTGATCATTTTATGAAATTGAGGGAAAATGATCTTTACTTCTGATTTGGTACAAAGTGGGAAGAACCATACATACTTGGTGAAGTGATCAATGAAGATCACATAGTATTTGTGCCCTTGAATACTGGTTTGTGGTGATGGTCCCCAAACATCGGTATATATTAGATCAAAAGGGGCAGAACTATTTAGACCATGTTTGTGGAAAGGTAAGCGATGAGATTTATTGATTGAGCATGAATCACAATGATGAGATATTGAAGAATTGCTAGAAATTGGCAGTGAAAAAGAAGTGATCATCCTGGCAACGACTTTGGAAGATGGATGGCCTAGGCGTTGATGTCAGCCATGGATTGAAGTTCGTTCATGAACCATGGCAATGGGATGGGAGGAACTAATTTTGGGCAGGGGGTAAACACCATTTTCACACGGCCCTTGAAGAAGAGTCTCTCTCGTCCTCTGATCCTTGACAAAAAAACAAGAAGGGTGAAGTTCAAGAAACACGTTATTGTGCTTGGTGAAGTGATGAACTGAAATCAAATTCTGATTAATGGATGGAACACAAAGGGTGTCTTGAAGTTTGAATGAACGTTTAGGGAAAGGGAGAGTGAGAGAACCTGAGTGCGTTATTGTCAAACCTGTACCATCTCCAATGAGCACCTCATCGGTGCCATCATATTCAGAGTGTAGTTGCAGATTGGAAACTTTGGAGGTGATGTTGTGGGAAGCTGCTGAGTCAATAAGCCAGCGCTTGTCTGGACTGGGAGCAGCTGTAGTGCAATTGGCAGTGGCCTTTCTGGTGTGTAGCTGAGGGCAGTATTTGGCCACATGGCCAAGTTGATCACAGTATTGGCATTTTGGATTGTATTTTGGTTGTCTGACATAGCGTGGCTGATATTTGGTGTCATATCTTGGAGAGGCTGCATGTTGAGAGGACCATGGTTTTTTTGAAAAACGTGGATCCTTTCGTTGGGTGTTATGAGCCGTGACAACCAGTGAAGGAGAATGGGTGTCCATTCTTTTGAGGTAAGCTTCATGACCAACCAGAAGGTCATGAAGTTCTTCAAATGACAGAGAGGATTCACGGGTGCGAATAGGAGCCATCATTTCTCTGTATTCAGGGCCTAAGCCATTGAGTACATATAGAGTAATGTCATCTGCAGAGAGTGGGTTATCAATGAGTGCTAGTTCATCAGCAATTGATTTCACAGAGTAGAGAAAATCTGTGACAGTCCGTGTGCCACGCTGAATAAGAGTGAGATCCTCTTTGAGTTGCATAACTCGTGTTCTAGAACGACTGGCATAAAGCTTGGTCAGTTTGTTCCAGGCTTGAGAGGAAGTTTTAGATGCTGCTATGAATGGTATGACAGCATCAGACACTGAGGTAAGAATTGCATTCAAGATTAATTTATCTTGTCGAAACCAGTGAATATAGGCAGCAGTAGGTGCTGCATCAGGGCTTTCAATTGATGGACATGGTAGTGTACCATCTACGTAACCATAGAGGTTATAGCCGAGAAGAAGGGATTCGAACTGGGCATGCCAGGAAGGGAAGTTGGTTGGTGTGAGGCGGGTGGTAATTTGCTGAGTGGCATTAATGGAAACAGGTGGTGGGTTAGCAACTGGTGTTGTAGTTGCAGCGGAAGAGGTGTTTGAGGAGGCCATTACAAAAGCAAGAGAGAAAAAAAAAGCAAAAAACTCGTTAGAGCAAGAGAGGCTCTGATACCATAAGGAGTTTAGATGCTAAGCAAAATGAATGTAATGACTTACGTATCTTTCATTAACATGTGCAGGTATAAATACAAGATGAAGAGCTTGAGTCAAGCCTTAGTTTTAGCTATTTTATAACTGTCTAGAAGATTAGCTGTACATAATTCAAATATTTAAATTACATCAAGACTTGATCTAAATGAGGATTTTACGGAGAGGATGAAACTGAATGAGTGATCTGTGGAGATGTGATCTCTTTCCTTATACTTCGACCCTTGACTAGGTGAGCGCTTTTCACTACCTGCAACAACAATCATTTTTATGTCCAGTATTGCTAAGTCAATGCTATGTTTCGGATGTTCATTATATATATATATAATGAACATCCGGAAAGACAAGCAGAATCGAAATTATTTTTAATATTAGACTCATTCAAGTGCAGTGAGAAGAAAGACTGGTTTGACACTAGCTATTAATGAATTGTTGGACAATTTGTATGAGGCTGAAGATGATGATGATGATGATAGCGTGGTGGTGACTTTGGTCCCGAGGTCGGGTAAGAACCCTGTTGGCATCGGTGGCGTCAAAATTGAATACGTACAAGATAGATCACCATGGTCAAGATTGAGAATGTATGTTCATTTCAATCCTGCGCAAAGAAGCTTTATGACTTTGAATCTGTCATCTTTTATGTAAAACATTTGTGATGCCTCGTATCAAACATGGGCTGATGCTGATCGAACTTCCACAATTTCAAGTACAAGAGTTCATAGTCGAGGTGGTTTAGAAAGTACATTTTTTTAAAATATATTAAAATAATATTTTTAATTTTTAAATAATCATTTTTAAATACTTTTAAACATAGTAATTAAATCGAAAGCAGCAAGTCTCGGATATGGAGTCGTGTGGCCATAACTTACATTTCGTTGCCATCGAGTAAGTGCCTAAGTGGGAGAGTAAGTGACTAAAGGAGTGTGGTGGTAGTAGTTTTTCAAAGTGTGGTGGTAGTAGTTTTTCAAAGTGATGTTTTTTATATTTTTAAAAATTATTTTTGAAATCAGCACATCAAAATGATCTAAAACATACAAAAACATATTCATTTAAAATACAAAAATAATAATTAAATTTCGACCAAAAGCGGTAGGATTGCCATGACAAGCGGTCAATTAATAGAGTTAGAGCTGAGCTTGGGACTCAGGACTCCTTCTGTGGTTTTGGTTCGAGTATTGATCTTAGGGTTCATAAAAGAAAAAACAAAGAAACAAAGAAAGAAAGTGGCAGTCCAAACCCCATGAATAAAAGAAGAAAGCGACATTGATATTTTCCATCCAAAGCTTCGGCAACACCTCCACCACATCAAATCAAAAGACAAGGAGATTGAAACTGTTGAAAACAGGATTTCCCAACAAGAGCTTGAGCTTACCATTCAACCCCATCAAATCTGCATAGCCAGGCGACCCTTTTCAGGTCTTCAATTTCAATCCCAGCCCTATCAAGGCATTTCTAGAGCCAGTGAGACTATTTTTGGGTAAACATTTGGCTACCGATTATGCTGTATATATCTTGGCCATGTATTTGATTGTTAAGCGAGGATGATTCTGACCTCAAATTTGTAAGTTTTAGTGGGATAACTAGATACCAATTTCAAAATTAGGTAAAGTTAATTAGTCTTGTTGAACGTACTTTAAGCCAATTGTTTTTGCTCGACTATAATGCATGATTATATTTTCTTTCTTTTAGTAGAACTAACAATGTTTTTCTTATTATAATTTTATAGGATTAAAGTTGGATAAATCCCTGAGAATTTGTACTAAAAAAATGATTTTGCCACTAACGCAAAAATCCTTCTTCAAAACCGTTTTGACTAAGCAGATTACAAATAAATTTTACCTATCAAAAAGATTTTTTCTCACTTTGAGCTCTTCATAAAAGTTATAGTCATGCACATGTAAATGCTTTTAGAGTTCTGAATTGCTTAATTGGGATATCAGAATCGCAAAATACCCTTGTTTTAATGTTCAATATAACCCTCCTTGCTGACCTAAAGAGAAAAGAAAAAAACAGGAGGAACAAAGAGACCCAACAACTGCTAGTAACACCCCTCAATCGGACTTCCTCTTGTCGGTCATCACCAGCTTTGCAAGTGTCTCGCGATCATAAGTTGCGTAGGAGTTCCAACAACATTGCTTCTACCTGTCATGTTGTCGAGTTAGTATTCCATGCATTCCTCTTCATTTAGCAACTTAATCATACCCTGTACATACCTTTGTTTTCACTGTTCAAGTGAATTATAATTCACTTAAACAATAACTAAAGAGGCATGCGTGAGGCGACTCACACATGCCTTTTGTTTACCTAGTCAGTCACTTGGTTTAGGCAAGAGGCTCGACTCTTTCTTTCTTTCTTCTTCTAAAAATATATAAAATAAGAGGAAGGAATTTATGATTTTTGGCACATTCATTCTAAGGTTTGTATTTACTTTATGTTTTAAAAATATAAATCTCATTTTAAAAATACCCAGTTTTCAACACGATCTGAAAAATATACATATAAAAATTTCATGCATACGGCCAATAGGCTAACAGTTATTGAACATTCTTTCTTAAAAAAACAAATATTCAGAGTTTAAAACAAAGTGTGTTTTTTAGCATGAATTTCATAAACACAAATTATCTTCTTGTTTTTTTGGATTTTACAACATGTTTGTAAATTTCAAAGGGTATAGCCCAATAGTCCAAAAAATACAAAAATCTTCTTTTTGGAGATTTATATATTATTCATTGTTATTATTTGGATAAAGAAACCCTAAGTAGTAAATATACAAAATATTTTTCTATAAATAATAAGTCATTATTATTTATTATTTAATCGACACATCTTTAAAAGAAGTCTTGATTATAATCGAGGACATTCCAATTTTTAATTACACGGTTAAAGAGTTGTAAAAGTATGAAATATTAAGGCAAAAATAAGCTTTTTTAAAGTGATCTGAATTTTCTTAGATTTTCAAATTTTGTTCTTTTTCTTGCGATTGACGAATCACGAACACTTGAAATACTAAAGGGAAACATAAGCTTTTAAGCACATTGAATCTTTTAGATTTCTATTCTAGTTGTCTCTTAAATCATAAGTTGTAAATTTATCGTACCTAATTTTTGCTCATTTTCCTTGCGAACCTATCCTAGGAAAATTGATTAGATAACACCAACACCACAACAATCATAAGGCAAACAAAACTACCAAGCAACTTCATTAGGTAGAGCATACTAGAAGTGTTAAAACCTTTTCTTTACTCAACCAGTGTTTTGCCTTAAAATCTCTAAAAGATCAGTTAGGTTTTCTAGTAACCATAATACTAGGAAATGACTCTTTTTCACAAAACAAAAGGCCCTAACATGAATTCCCTACTCTGGGAAGGTCGCCACGACGTTACGATCTCGCGGAGGGTGTGACACGGGTAGCTATAAGTGTTCTTTTTATTTCAAATTAAGGATGTTTAGGTAAAAGAAATCAATTTAAATGTGATGAAAACCAGCAAAAGAATCAAATTACAATAAAATATATAAAAAATAGCACTGAATATTATATTTTTTAAAAACTAATGGATCATTTCATTAAAAAAAACAGATATCAAATAATAACTTATTTAATAATCTATAAAATATAAACACCACTTAATTTCAATTTTATAACAATAATTTATTTATTTATTCTTATAGGGAACGGAGAGAATTTTGATTTTGATGTCGGGAAGTGCTATTAAAATCATAAAAAAAAGGTTTAATTTTTTCCTCGAAGTTCCTCTCCTCTAGTGTGTACTAAATTTGGAACCCTCTCCTTTGCATTTAACTTGCGTGGTTGGATTTTCCATGAACGGATACACGTTTGCAAACATGAAAACAATGATCGAACTTGACGATGCATTGGCATATTGTTTTGCAAAACAGGGTTCGATTTCAGTGTCCAAGGAACGATAAATGCCACTCTTGATGATGGCCGATCGCAGTATAAGATCCATGTTTTAATAGATTTGAAAGGGTGGATCGTCCATGACGAAGTAGAGGCGATGAAAACATATGCTAAGGAGATTAGTTGTTCACAGGCGAACCTGCGATTGCGCCATAGACATGACTTGGTGATTTTTATAGTATCATTTTCCTATAGAAAAAATAAAGTTAAGAGTGATATATTTAGCTGATTTGTGGTGATTTGTTGATTATAGGTGAATGACTGGGACGGGGCTTCCTTCCAGGAAGCAGTTGAAAGGGTGGTTGCAGACCTGGCTCGTCGACCATTGGACCAATCCTTGAAATTACCCCGATGATGCTTAATCACCTCTTTCCCGAGACTATAACAGCTAATTTGCACCGGCCAATACTTGAGATGACGACTTCATCGTATTATGTTTGAGAAAATGAGTGGCACTTTCTCTTGAGGGATCTGCCATGAACGGATACACGTTTGCAATTATGAGTTGTAAAATTTGAAATTGATTTGAGACATTTTAATTTTTTTTTAAATAACTAAAATAATGTTATTTTAATAAAAAGAATAACAAATTGGAAGTTGGATTTGAATGAATTAGGTTCAGACTTTTTTTTATATATATATTTAGCTCTATATTTATTTATTTTTGTTTGGATCAGTAATCAAGTCGATGCAGGTAACTGGAGTGATTGATGTTGTTTATTGGAACAAAACACGTTTTGATTCAACTCCTATCTTCAAATCAAGGTGGCTAAAAGTTTGTTCTGCCAGAACTTGACCAAACGTAATTATAGGAAGATCATATATATATGATTGTTCTTGAACTACAATTAAGGTATAGGTCTGCAATTATACATTCAAATCTCGTAATTACAGGAAGAACAGATTACATCTGCAACATATGCCAAGCATATCTGTCAGCATCTCCAAATAATCTTCAAGCATATCTAGCGCATAAATATGGCATGTAATCTATTAAGCAATCTACTGCATGTCCCACATGATCTACAACAATCGGTGAACCTTCTGTAGGTACCATGAAGTGATAAACTGATACTTCAGCCAATAGTTGGGGTTCTCATGGCTTACAGGGGATGGTGGTCTCTGCAATCATGAAAATCACAACGTGTGGATCCATGTTTGAAGCAACCCTTCTGTCCTCAAACTACTCTTTTCCTTTGTTCTCCCTGTCATGGCCAACAAGAATGAAAGCCCTATGATTAGCATCACCTTGACAATCCTATTCGAGAATTAAATGAAAGCACTAAGTTCAAATACGTAGGAGCACTAAGGCAGCTGATGGACAAAATGACTTACTATCAAGAACACACAAGAAGATCTGTGAAGGGCTTAATTTACTGCACAAGTAGTAAGTATTCATGTTACAACGAAGAAGAAGTCAGATGATTAGCAGGGAAGCAAAATTCATACAATCTACTGATCATTTCTTTTAAGTGTACAATAAATTGGAATTACATCATCATATACTCAAATCAAGAATCATGTAACAAGATATTCACTGATAAAATTATAGAAGAAAAAATAATTAAGATTTTAGAAGGAAACCAAATATTTAAAAAAACAAGCAGTTAGATCTGAGAAAGTATATAGGTGAGAAGCATACTTTCAAAAGTATCATTGGATTGCTAGATTGTTGATCTTAATATGAGGAATGTGAGATATCTTGGGCCAGTCCTCTCCTTTCTCTTTCTTGCACCTCTTCTCCAATTCTGGACAATCATCGATTATCAACTGGCTGAGGTTACTGAGACTCTGTAACCCATCTGGCAATGCCACCAAATTAGGGCAATCCTTAATCTCCAAGCGTGAAAGGGACATGACATATCCAATCTGATTTGGCAAAGAAGCTAGCCCATTGCAATAACATATCTTTAGAGATTGGAGAGAAGTGAGATGTTGGATACTCTCTGGCAATGAATTCAGATCTGGACATCTATTGAGGTTCAAATCTTCAAGTGCCGTCAGATGTCGCACTCCCTCCGTTAAAGATGCAAGATTATCACAACAATAAATCGATAATCTTCGAAGAGAAGATAAGCCACAGAGCCCATTCACTGGCAGAGATTTTAATCTTCCACAACGATATAAATGTAAACCCTCCAAAGAAGTGAGGTTCCGAAGACCTTCCTCTGGCAAGCTTTCAAGTGCACTACAACAATCTATTCGCAAGTCTTTAAGAGCAGAAAGATTATCAAATACCTTATTTGACAACGACTGTAGATCTCTCAGCCCAGAAATGTATAAGCTTTCAAGGCGCGTATGATTTTGCAAAAATCCTTCGGGAAGCACCCTCGCAGTGGCAACATTAAATAAAGAAAGGGAGGTGATGGAAGTGAAATTACTAATTGACGTCAGTAAGGAAACATTCACTTCATCGATGTCTACTTTCTTGACGGAGGGTATAATTGGTATTTCCTTCAGCACAGGGCACTGATATATATACAGTTCTTGAAGGCAAGGAAAACGGCACGCATCCCATTGCTCTAATCTCTCCATTCCACGAATAGACAACTTCTCCAATGATGGGAATGAATTTTGTCCATCTCCATACACGTGGCCGTCAATACACTTCACACCAGCCATTCCTTGTAATACAAGACTCTTGAGGAACTGCAGCTTCCCAAAGGGTGGAAGGTGTTCCAAGTTGGGACATTTTGTTATCTCTATCGCCACTAGATTTGGTTGCATCAAGTTCAAGTTCATCATCCAATTACTTGGAAATTTTGAACCACAATATCCACTTAACGTCAACTTCTTTAGATTTGAATGAGGTTGAAGCGCACCAAGTACCTCCTCCTCTTCATTATTTGGTAGTGAATGCATGGAAGGAGGCCAGACCTGTGCATTCCTATGCCAAGATAAAGTAAGTGATAGAAGAGCTGTCTTCGACTTCAAATCAGCACTTCTGGCATCTGTTAAATTCTTAACATTCCCAAGATTCATGATTCTCAATTCACCAGCGAGATTATTCAGCCTTTCCAGCTCCCCTATGTGACGACCCTCCTCACCCACAATGAAGTGGCTAAGTTTCCGTAGGCAGATCAATTGCCCCATTCCATGAGGCATGAATTGAAGTGAAATGCAACCCGTGATGTCAAGATAGATGAGACTTTTCATCTGCTTCATACCTATTGGTAATTGGATGAGGTCGGAGCAATATCTCAGATCTAGTGTCTGCAGCTTGTAGAGAGTGGTGATTGATTCGGGCAATTTTTGGATGAAGCAATTAGAGACACGTAGAAACCTTAGATGTTTCAAATGACAAATTGATTTTAGCAACGTATTAGTTGTGCTTAGACGAGACATATACAACGCTCTTAGATGCTTTTGTTGAGTGAAACAGAGAAGAAGAGCATCATCACTCACATGGCTTCGGAAACCAGTAGTTCTAGAAAGCAAAATTGATCGCAGAGATTGAGATTTGATATCCTTGACTTCTTGAGTATAGGATAATGTCCCGTAAGCACCCACATGACGAACTGTTTTAGAAATTTGTAACTTTGTATTGCCCTCAATAAAAAAACATTCTCTACTCATAATGGACTGTGCAAGATCATGCATAAGATCGTGAATTTTACATCTGATGTTGCCCAAACCATCATCCTGGACCTCATGCAGAAATGACCTTCCCACCAGTTCGTTGAATATCTCAATACCCATGACATGCAAATCCATTTCTCTTCTGCAACAAATAAAGCCATTTGCCATCCACAAAGCAACCAGCTCCTCCCTCTGCATCACGTGATCTTTTGGAAATATAGAGCAAAATGCAAAGCATTGCTTCAAATGTGGTGATAGATTAGTGTAACTCAACCTCAAAGCAGGGAAAATCTCGCTTGCTTCTTCTCTTAGATCCCAAATCTCACTTTCTTTGACAGCTATCCACTGATCTTCGCTATCTTTTAGCCGCATTAGGTTCCCGAGTGCCTTCAAAGCTAAAGGAACACCACCACACTTCTTCACTATAGATGCTCCAATGGCTTCCAGTTGTGCCCACTCCTCTTTTCTTCTCATCCCAATAGCAAGCCGTTGAAACAATTCCCAAGAATCTTCTTCAGACAATCTCCCCATGTTCTTGACAAAACCTGTTGCCATTTTACGAGCAACCATCTCATTACGGGTAGTTACTATCACGGCACTACCTTTAGCTCCACTCCTTAAGACGACCTTCAATTTACTCCACCAACTCCATTGATCACCACAATCATCCCACACATCATCCAATACAAGCAAAAACGTTTTTCCAGTTAGCTTCTGTTGGAGGCGTTGCTGCAAGGGATCCAATTCTTGAAGATCTTTAGAGTCACCACCGATGGACTCTATGATGGCTCTTGTTAATCTTTTTATGTCGAAATCAGTAGATACACACACCCAGATCCTCAAATCGAATTGTTGTTTAACCTTTTCTTCTTTGTAGACTAGTTGAGCAAGTGCTGTTTTGCCGAGGCCCCCCATTCCCCACATAGCATAAATAGAGAGATCGTCTGCATTAGTGAGCAGGAGGTTGACTAGTTCCTCTTTCTCCTTGCCTCTTCCGAGAATTTCTGATTCATTCACGAGTGAGCTGGTAAGCCGCCAAGCGTAGGTATGATCAGCTGCTCTATCCCCGACTCTTGATGCCAAATCGAACTTGTTCTTGTCATTAGCTATGGCATCCAATTTCTCTCTCATATTTTTCAATTTATGCGCCATTCTTGATCGAAAAACGAGTGGATTATGAGTGATAGAAAAGAAGGATCTTAGCCGATTTTTGAGACCTCTTCGATGTTGTTTCCACTTAGCTTCAATGGCAAACTCATCTAGCAAATCATCAACATCATAAGCTGCATCCTTGAGGTGTCTGAGCCAAACCTTGATCGCCTCGTCCTTCCACTGCTTCACCTCTGCATCCTGGAGCACAGCTTGAGTAGTTGTGAACGTGCGCTCGAGATGTTCAAGGTCAGTCTCTAGGCTCTTGGCAAGCGCAAGCTCTTGACGAATTGAGGAATTCAAATCCCCCATGATTGTACTCGCGAGAGCAGAAACAATTGCATCAGCCATAGCTTGTTTAGTAATGGATGATGAGGAATAGAAAAGGTTAAAGGATAACTCAAAGCAGAGGTTATGAAGCTGGGAAGCTGTTGTTGAAGAGGTTATGATGAGGGAGGTTGCAGTGTCAGCTAGTTCTCGATCAATATTTACTACTGTGGAGTTCAATCATGGAAGGAGAGTTGGGTCATAGGCATTGAAAAGGTTGTTTGAGAGGGAGGTCTGTGTTAGAAGAGATGGGTGTCTTCGGTTTGAAAAGGAGAGGGATGGGTTGCCCTGACTAGAATATGTGGTGGAAACGAAGGTGTTTGTCTGGTCAAAAGTCATCGTCGGTGGCTAAACGTGTATTTCTCTCTCATCAATTATGAAGACAGACTTTTTAAGTCATTTTTTGGAGTAGATTGTGCTTTCATAATTATGTAGTGGGTAGCTGAATTTGTTTTAAAAGTTTTTTTTATTTAAAAATAAATTACAATAATATATATTAATTTAAAATTGTATTTTTTTATTAATTTATCAAACTAATTTAAAATATATATTTAATTATATAAAAAAATTCAAATTTTAACTATAAAATATTTTAAAAAAAAAGTCGAGCCCAGGGAAGATGATGGTATTATTGATCTGGGCTCGTAACCTTGCAACCTGCAGCTCTCATAATCCATCTTCTTTCATGAAGTTAGAGTTACGATCAACTTTTTTTTTTTTTAATATCAACACATTAAAACGGTAAGAAAACAGAATAAATAATTGATTTAAAGCAGAATCGTTTTTCTTTAAAATTTGACAAGATGATGGTTTTAAACCGCTGCGTCAAACAATGCCTTTAAATTGTCCAATTATTTTTATTTTATTTTGGGACCTACCTACTTGAAATAACGTATAGTTATGATACTGATTTGTAAGACAAAAACATGTTTGCTCTATTTTTTTGTGTGGCATGTTGCTGTGTGTCATCATCCATGTTGTATTTGTATAGCATTCAAAATCTTGTATGCTTTCAAAGAAAAAAATGAGAAAAAAATATGTTCCGTGATGGTGTATAATAAAAAAATAATTTTGATATTTACATATCAAATTAACATCATGTAAAAAATAATGTTATCCGCATTATTTATTTTTCGGTCTATTTAATTTAAGATCATTACTATTCACTTCGATCATCATATATAGTAAAATCTATATTTACTAAAAACTACTTTTCTCTTTATGTCTATGAAAGATTAAGTGAGTTACTTTACTTCATATTTTTTTACCGATAAATTTTGTGCCAATAAGCATGGTTAAGGAACCATCTCGTCTAAAAATTTAAGCTATTAGGTGATGCTCCAAAATATGATTTATATTATTCTCTAACACTCCCCTCAAGTGAAAGCTTTTTGGGCTTGAAACTTGCACGGACTCATATTACCTTATGCTTGATTTTTATCAAATAGAATGGGGATGGTGAGATTCGAACTCGTGACCGCTTGGTCAACAAGGCTCTGATACCATGTTAAGAAATCATCTCAACTAAAAGCTTAAACTGATAGGTGAGGTCCATAATATAATTTATATTATATGATTTATATTATTCTCTAACAAGCATAACATAAAAGTTGATTAGATTTTTCTTAAGGAATTTTTCTTTTTAATTGCAAGAGTAATTATTTTACTTGTTTCAAACTTAATTTATCTCTACTCGATCAATAACATTTAAAATTGATTTTATTGCGAATAAATATATTTAAAAATTGATTTGACCTAAAAATTGAAAAATAATTGGATAAAGGATATATTTATCCCCCAACTATCATGTGATTCTCAACTGAGTCAACAAGCAGAAATATTTCCCAAATATTGGATCACCAATTATCAAACAATTTTACTGAATAGATTCCTATCTTAAATTAAATAAATGACAAAGGATATCATTTTAAAACATATAGGTTTTGCTCAGGACAACCATGATCTTAGGGCATTAGAGCATTTCCAATGGGATTAGGCATTTTGGAGAGCCAAATTTTTAAAATGGATGTTTGAATAGTGTATATATGACTTTTTTATTGATGTGTGTTTCAATAGTAAAAACCATTTTAGATAGCCATTTTTTATATATCATTTTAAATATAATGCAATTATTTTGTATGTAGTTTAATTATGCAATTAATTATACAATTAATAGGAAAATGTTATATAATTAAATAATTATTTTTAAAAAAACTTCCAACAATATAATTATTTTATTATTATTATATTTAAATAAAAAATGAATTTAAAATAAAAAAAACCTGCAAACTAAAAAACAATATCGCATAATTATTTTTTTATACTAACTATTATTATTTTATAATTAATAATAATAATTAGCCAATAAAACCCCAGTAAACCCGTCTAATTCCCCTCCCTCCCCAAATCAAGGTATATGGGTGTACTTTTTTTAATTTTTTTAATATTTGGTTTCTCTCTCAAAACATGTAGGAATGACTTCTAGAGAAGTTATTTTGGCTACTAGTATGCCTCCCCCCATTGGAGAGCTGAAAAAAGATAAAAATATCTAAAAATACAAAAATTTGGTTTTACCTCCTCAAATTTCTGTCCCCATTCCATTAGAAAAGTAGAGCCACCATTTCATGGGGAGAACAATATGACGCAAATATAGAGATGAAAGGAGGAATGATAAAGGTCTGAAATTTATAATTAATTGTTTTTATCTTATTCGATTATTAAAATTGCAACATCAAACTAATTAAAAAATTATTTTAAAATGATTTCAATAATAATTTTACAGTAAACTTCCTATTAACTTACAACAGTTGTGCATGTCAATTTTATATTATCCTCGAGATCCCTAGATAAAATGTAATGTAGATTGTTTTTATAAATAATTGATTGGCAGTCATCTCCTACGTACTCCAAGACTTGCAGTTGAGACTTCACGTGAATTATAGTTTGGAAAGATTAGGTGATGCAGCATAGTGGCCTGTTTGATTGAAGTCTCACTTCATCCCATTGGATTGAAAATATTTCTTTTTTAAATTGATGCACTTTCTTGTCAATCAAGCACATTGAGATCATATGCTTTGATTAACACTCTAAATATTGAATCAAATGTCCTTTTTCAACAAAAATGTGAATTTTTATTCGTAAAAGACTAGACTTAATTGGTTTCAATCATCAATTGATTTATTTTAAGAAAAAAAAAGAAGGAATCAATAGCTTAAGAGTAGGATCAACTCCAAAATTACTTGTTACAAATGGGAGTAGCATAGCTATTTAGTGGGGGGTTTCTTCTTTTTCTATCTTTTTTTTCTCTTTAAGTGATTTTTAATAACTCATTGATCATGAGAATCGGTCTCTATTTCATGGGCCAATTCTCTTGTCAGCTTGTCAGCACGATCATCATGTCCACCAGCAAAGCTATAAACCCGGAATGCAAATTGGAAAGCCCTCCAAAGCATTTTAGCACTGGCCTTTTTAGGTTCAGTTTTGGTTCCAGTTAGTGCTGTCCCTGCTGCTTTTGCTTGCCTCGTCTCCTGAAGCAGAAGAAAATGATAAGAAAATCTTCTTTTAATTAAAGTGGAATCACCTTCTGAGACGATCATCAAATTGTTTAAATTTAGAATCTAGTTTTGCATCAAGATGTTGATCCATAAGTGAATCTACCTTGAGTGCCAATTCCATGCAGTTTGAAGAAACATCCACCAGTAACTCTTTGATCTGTACAAGGATATAGAAGTCGAATTCGATGTTGTGACTTTGAAATTTCTTGGATTCTTCATCCTTGGTCCTCTCCAAGGCATCAAGGTCTCCTTTGATCTGTACGTTATCAATTCTTTTAGCTGTTTACAAAAACATTACAATGGAGAAGGTAGTTTTACATTAATGAGGTCCAGGAAGCTGGCGAAGTTACCTTGTTGAAGTAGCTTTCGGTCTTGTCAAGAAGCTGGCCGAGTGGAGGCTGTATCTTCCAATTTTGCAGTTCAGAGACTACTCTATTCAACTTCGAGCCTAGGGCAGCTGCAGTCCTTAATGCTTCCAGTTTCTTCTGAGGGAAGCCTTCGAATCTTGCAAGCACCTGCGACGCGAAGAAATACATGTCATATTGTTAAGTAATTATATTATCTAAAAACTCAAGTTGTTAGGTGAAGTCTTATAATATGATTTATATTATTCTCTAATATACTTTCTCAAGTAAAAGTCTTTTGGGTCTAAGACTTGCACAGACCCATATTATATTGTGCTTGATTTTTATCAAATAAAATAAAATGATGGTGGTGAAATTCAAACTCGTGACTTCTAGGTCTGTTAAAGAATCATCTCATCTAAAAGCTTAAGCTTTTAGGTAAGGGCAAATAATATGATTTATATTATTTTCTAACACCACCTTTCAAATGAAATTTCTTTAGGCTTGAAACTTGCATAAACTCATACTAACTTGTGCTTGATTTTTGTCAAATAGAACGTGGATAGTAACATTCGAACTCGTGAACACTGGGTATCAAATAATAACTTATTTAATAATCTATATAATATAAACACCACTTAATTTCAATTTTATAATAATAATTTATTTATTTATTCTTATAGGGAACGGAGAGAATTTTGATTTTGATGTCGGGAAGTGCTATTAAAATCATTAAAAAAAAGGTTTAATTTTTTCCTCGAAGTTCCTCTCCTCTAGCGTGTACTAAATTTGGAACCCTCTCCTTTGCATTTAACTTGCGTGGTTGGATTTGCCATGAACGGATACACGTTTGCAAACATGAAAACAATGATCGAACTTGACGATGCATTGGCATATTGTTTTGCAAAACAGGGTTCGATTTCAGTGCTTCCAAGGAACGATAAATGCCACTCTTGATGATGGCCGATCGGAGTATAAGACCCATGTTTTAATAGATTTGAAAGGGTGGATCGTCCATGACGAAGTAGAGGCGATGAAAACATATGCTAAGGAGATTAGTTGTTCACAGGCGAACCTGCGATTGCGCCATAGACATGACTTGGTGATTTTTATAATATCATTTTCCTACAGAAAAAATAAAGTTAAGAGTGATATATATAGCTGATTTGTGGTGATTTGTTGATTATAGGTGAATGACTGGGACGGGGCTTCCTTCCAGGAAGCAGTTGAAAGGGTGGTTGCAGACCTGGCTCGTCGACCATTGGACCAATCCTTGAAATTACCCCGATGATGCTTAATCACCTCTTTCCCGAGACTATAACAGCTAATTTGCACCGGCCAATACTTGAGATGACGACTTCATCGTATTATGTTTGAGAAAATGAGTGGCACTTTCTCTTGTAGGATGCCAATTCTTAAGGGATTTGCCATGAACGGATACACGTTTGCAATTATGAGTTGTAAAATTTGAAATTGATTTGAGACATTTTAATTTTTTTTTAAATAACTAAAATAATGTTATTTTAATAAAAAGAATAACAAATTGGAAGTTGGATTTGAATGAATTAGGTTCAGACTTTTTTTTATATATTTAGCTCTATATTTATTTATTTTTGTTTGGATCAGTAATCAAGCCGATGCAGGTAACTGGAGTGATTGATGTTGTTTATTGGAACAAAACACGTTTTGATTCAACTCCTATCTTCAAATCAAGGTGGCTAAAAGTTTGTTCTGCCAGAACTTGACCAATGGTGATAGGGGATTCATTAGTTGGATGAAACGTAGTTATAGGAAGATCATATATATATGATTGTTCTTGAACTACAATTAAGGTAGAAGGTCTGCAATTATACATTCAAATCTCGTAATTATAGGAAGAACATATTATATATGCAAAATATGCCAAGCATATCTATCAGCATCTCCAAATAATCTTCAAGCATATCTACTGCATAAATATGGCACGTAATCTCTTAAGCAATCTGCTGCATGTCCCACGTGATCTGCAACAATCGGTGTATCTTCTGTAGGTACCATGAAGTGATAAACTGATACTTCAGCCAATAGTTGGGGTTCTCATGGCTTACAGGGGATGGTGGTCTCTGCAATCATGAAAATCACAACGTGTGGATCCATGTTTGAAGCAACCCTTCTGTCCTCAAACTACTCTTTTCCTTCGTTCTCCCTGTCATGGCCAACAAGAATGAAAGCCCTATGATTAGCATCACCCTAACAATCCTATTCGAGAATTAAACGAAAGCGTAGATTACTTTCTTGGAACAAAAAAAGCAACTTATATTCTAATTCTAAGGATTTATCCAAAAAGAGCTTATCAACTGATAAAAGGAGATGTTCTTAGACATTATATCCATCATAGCACTAAGTTTAAAATACATAAGAGCACTGAGGCAGCTGATGGACAAGAAGACTTACTGTCAAGAACACACAAGAAGATTTTTGAAGGGATGATTTACTGCACAAGTAGGAAGTATTCATGTTACAACGAAGAAGTCAGATGATTAGCAGGGAAGCAAAATTCATACAATCTACTGATCATTTCTTTTAAGTGTACAATAAATTGGAATTACATCATCATATACTCAAATCAAGAATCATGTAACAAGATATTCACTGATAAAATTACAGAAGGAAAAAATAATTAAAACTTTAGAGGGAAACCAAATATTTAAAAAACAAGGCGAGTTAGATCTGAGAAAGTATATGGGTGAGAAGCATACTTTCAAAAGTATCATTGGATTGTCAGATTGTTGATCTTAATGTGAGGGATGTGAGATATCTTGGGCCAATCCTCTCCTTTCTCTTTCTTGCACCTCTTCTCCAATTCTGGACAATCGTCTATTATCAACTGGCTGAGGTTACTGAGACTCTGTAACCCATCTGGCAATGCCACCAAATTAAGGCAATCCTTAATCTTCAAGCGTGAAAGGGACATGAGATAACTAATCTGATTTGGCAAAGAAGCTAGCCCATTGCAATCACATATCTTTAGAGATTGAAGAGAAGTGAGATGTTGGATACTCTCTGGCAATGAATTCAGCTCTGGACAACTATTGAGGTCCAGATCTTCAAGTGCCGTCAGATGTCGCACTCCCTCCGTTAAAGATGCAAGATTATCACAATCGTGAATCGATAATCTTCGAAGAGAAGATAAGCCACAGAGCCCATTCACTGGCAGATATTTTAATCTTCCACAACTAGATAAATGTAAACCTTTCAAAGAAGTGAGGTTCCGAAGACCTTCCTCTGGCAAGCTTTCAAGTGCACTACAAAAACCTATCCACAAGAGTTTAAGAGCAGAAAGATTATCAAATACCTTATTTGACAACGACTGTAGATCTCTCAGCCCAAAAATGTTTAACCTTTCAAGGCGCGTATGATTTTGCAAAAATCCTTCGGGAAGCACCCTCGCAGTGGCAACACGTGCAATAGAAAGGGAGGTGAGGGAAGTGAAATTACTAATTGACGTCAGTAAAGAAACATTCACTTCCTGGATGTCTAGTTTTTTGACTGAGGGTATAATTGGTATTTCCTTCAGCACAGGGCACTGATCTATATACAGTTCTTGAAGGCAAGGAAAACGACACGCATCCCATTGCTCTAATCTCTCCATTCCACGAATAGACAACTTCTCCAATGATGGGAATGAATTTTGTCCATCTCCATACACGTGGCCATCAATACGCTTCACACCAGCCATTCCTTGGAATACAAGACTCTTGAGGAACTGCAGCTTCCCAAACGGTGGAAGTTGTTCACAGTTGGGACATTCTGTTATCCTCATATCCACTAGATTTGGTTGCATCAAGTTCAAGTTCATCATCCAATTACTTGGAAATTTTGAACCACAATATCCTATTAACGTCAACTTCTTCAGATTTGAATGAGGTTGAAGCGCACCAAGTACCTCCTCCTCATTATTTGGTAGTGAACGCCTGGAAGGAGGCCAGCCCTGTCCATTCCTATGCCAAGATAAAGTAAGTGATAGAAGAGCTGTCTTCGACTTCAAATCGGCACTTCTGGCATCTGTTAAATTCTTAACATTCACAAGATTCATGATTGTCAATTCACCAGCGAGATTATTCAGCCTTTCCAGCTCCCCTATGTGACGACCCTCCTCCTTACCCACAATGAACTGGCTAAGTTTCCGTAGGCACATCAATTGCCCCATTCCATGAGGCATGAATTGAAGTGATCTGCAACCCGTGATGTCAAGATAGACGAGACTTTTCATCTGCTTCATACCTATTGGTAATTGGATGAGGTCGGAGCAACCTCTCAGATCTAGTGTCTGCAGCTTGTAGAGAGTGGTGATTGATTCGGGCAATTTTTGGATGGAGCAATTAGAGACACGTAGAAACCTTAGATGTTTCAAATGACAAATTGATTTTAGCAACGTATTAGTTGTGCTTAGACCAGACATATACAACGCTCTTAGATGCTTTTGTTGAGTGAAACAGAGAAGAAGAGCATCATCACTCACATGGCTTCCGAAAAGAGGAGTTCTAGAAAGCAAAACTGATCGCAGAGATTGAGATTTGATATCCTTGACTTCTTGAGTATAGGATAATGTCCCGTAAACACCCACATGACGAACTGTTTTAGAAATTTGTAACTTTGTATTGCCCTCAATAAAAAAAAAACATTCTCTACTCATAATGGACTGTGCAAGATCATGCATAAGATCGTGAATTTTACATGTTATGTTGCCCAAACCATCATCCTGGACCTCATGCAGAAACGACCTTCCCACCAGTTCGTTGAATATCTCAATACCCATGACGTGCAAATCCATTTCTCGTCTGCAACAAATAAAGCCATTTGCCATCCACAAAGCAACCAGCTCCTCCCTCCGCATCACGTGATCTTTTGGAAATATAGAGCAAAATGCAAAGCATTGCTTCAAATGTGGTGATAGATTAGTGTAACTCAACCTCAAAGCAGGGAAAATCTCGCTTGCTTCTTCTCTTAGATCCCAAATCTCACTTTCTTTGATAGCTATCCACTGATCTTCGCTATCTTTTAGCCGCATTAGGTTCCCGAGTGCCTTCAAAGCTAAAGGAACACCACCACACTTCTTCACTATAGATGCTCCAATGGCTTCCAGTTGTGCCCACTCCTCTTTGCTTCTCATCCCAATAGCAAGCTGTTGAAACAATTCCCAAGAATCTTCTTCAGACAATCTCCCCATGTTCTTGACAAAACCTGTTGCCATTCTACGAGCAACCATCTCATTACGGGTAGTTACTATCACGGCACTACCTTTAGCTCCACTCCTTAAGACGACCTTCAATTTACTCCACCAACTCCATTGATCACCACAATCATCCCACACATCATCCAATACAAGCAAAAACGTTTTTCCAGTTAGCTTCTGTTGGAGGCGTTGCTGCAAGGGATCCAATTCTTGAAGATCTTTAGAGTCACCACCGATGGACTCTATGATGGCTCTTGTTAATCTTTTTATGTCGAAATCAGTAGATACACACACCCAGATCCTCAAATCGAATTGTTGTTTAACCTTTTCTTCTTTGTAGACTAGTTGAGCAAGTGCTGTTTTCCCGAGGCCCCCCATTCCCCACATAGCATAAATAGAGAGATCGTCTGCATTAGTGAGCAGGATATTGACCAGTTCCTCTTTCTCCTTGCCTCTTCCGAGAATTTCTGATTCATTCACGAGTGAGCTGGTAAGCCGCCAAGCGTAGGGATGATCAGCAGCTATGTCCCCGACTCTTGATGCTAAATCGAACTTGCTTCTGTCATTAGCTATGGCATCCAATTTTTGTCTCATATTTTTCAATTTATGCGCCATTCTTGATCGAAAAACGAGTGGATTATGAGTGATAGAAAAGAAGGATCTTAGCCGATTTTTTAGACCTCTTCGATGTTGTTTCCACTGAGCTTCAATGGCAAACTCATCCAGCAAATCATCAACATCATAAGCTGCATCCTTGAGGTGTCTGAGCCAAACCTTGATCGCCTCGTCCTTCCACTGCTTCACCTCTGCATCCTGGAGCACAGCTTGAGTAGTTGTGAACGTGCGCTCGAGATGTTCAAGGTCAGTCTCTAGGCTCTTGGCAAGCGCAAGCTCTTGACGAATTGAGGAATTCAAATCCCCCATGATTGTACTCGCGAGAGCAGAAACTATTGCATCAGCCATAGCTTGTTTAGTAATGGATGACGAGGAATAGAAAAGGCTAAAGGATAACTAAAAGCAGAGGTTATGAAGCTGGGAAGCTGTTGTTGAAGAGGTTATGATGAGGGAGGTTATGATGGGAAGCTGTGGAGTTCAATCATGGAAGGAGAGTTGGGTCTTCGGGTTGAAAAGGAGAGGGATGGGTTGCCCTGACTAGAATATGTGGTGGAAACGAAGGTGTTTGTCTGGTCAAAAGTCATCGTCGGTGGCTAAACGTGTATTTCTCTCTCATCAATTATGAAGACAGACTTTTTAAGTCATTTTTTGGAGTAGATTGTGCTTTCATAATTATGTAGTGGGTAGCTGAATTTGTTTTAAAAGTTTTTTTTATTTAAAAATAAATTACAATAATATATATTAATTTAAAATTGTATTTTTTTATTAATTTATCAAACTAATTTAAAATATATATTTAATTATATAAAAAAATTCAAATTTTAACTATAAAATATTTTTAAAAAAAAGTCGAGCCCAGGGAAGATGATGGTATTATTGATCTGGGCTCGTAACCTTGCAACCTGCAGCTCTCATAATCCATCTTCTTTCATGAAGTTAGAGTTACGATCAACTTTTTTTTTTTTAATATCAACACATTAAAACGGTAAGAAAACAGAATAAATAATTGATTTAAAGCAGAATCGTTTTTCTTTAAAATTTGACAAGATGATCGTTTTAAACCGATGCGTCAAACAATGCCTTTAAATTGTCCAATTATTTTTATTTTATTTTGGGACCTACCTACTTGAAATAACATATAGTTATGATACTGATTTGTAAGACAAAAACGTGTTTGCTCTATTTTTTTTGTGTGGCAGGTTGCTGTGTGTCATCATCCATGTATTTGTATAGCATTCAAAATCTTGTATGCTTTCAAAGAAAAAAATGAGAAAAAAATATGTTCCGTGCACCTTGATGGTGTATAATAAAAAATTAATTTTGATATTTACATATCAGATTAACATCATGTAAAAAATAATGTTATCAGCATTATTTATTTTTTGATCTATTTAATTTAAGATCATTACTATTCACTTCGACCATCTTATATAGTAAAATCTATATTTACTAAAAACTACTTTTCTCTTTATGTCTATGAAAGATTCAAGGAATTGGTATTTTTTTACCGATAAATTTTGTGTCAATAAGCATTATTAAATAATCATCTCGTTTAAAAATTTAAATTGTTGGGTGAGACTCCAAAATATGATTTATATTATTCTTTAACATATCTCCTCAAGTGAAATTTTTTGGGCTTGAAACTTGCACGACTCATATTACCTTATGCTTGATTTTTATCAAATCGAATGGGGGATGAGATTCGAACTCGTGACGACTGGGTCAACAAGGCTCGATACCATGTTAAAGAATCATCTCGACTAAAAGCTTAAACTGATAGGTGAGGTCCATAATATAATTTATATTATATGATTTATATTATTCTCTAACAAGCATAACATAAAAGTTGATTAGATTTTTCTTAAGGAATTTTTCTTTTTAATTGCAAGAGTAATTATTTTACTTGTTTCAAACTTAATTTATCTTTACTCGATCAATAACATTTAAAATTGATTTTATTGCAAATAAATATATTTAAAAATTGATTTGACATAAAAATTGAAAAATAATTGGATAAAGGATATATTTATCCCCCAACTATCATGTGATTCTCAACTGAGTCAACAAGCAGAAATATTTTCCAAATATTGGATCACCAATTATCAAACAATATTACTGAATAGATTCCTATCTTAAATTAAATAAATGACAAAGGATATCATTTTAAAACATATAGGTTTTGCTCAGGACAGCCATGATCTTATGGCATTAGAGCATCTCTAATGGGAGTAGGTATTTTGTAGAGCTAAATCTTTAAAATAGATGTTTGAATAGTGTATATATGGTTTTTTTGTTAATGTGTGTTTCAATGGTAAAAGTCATTTTTTTATATATTATTTTAAATATAATGCAATTATTTTGTATATAGTTTAATTATGCAATTAATTATACAATTAATAGGAAAATGTTATATAATTAAATAATTATTTTTAAAAAACCTTCCAACAATATAATTTATTATTATTATTATTATTATTATTATTATATTTAAATAAAAAATGAATTTAAAATAAAAAACCTGCAAACTAAAAAACAATATCGCATAATTATTTTCTTATACTAACTATTATTATTTTATAATTAAAAATGTTTTTAAAATGATTTCAATAATAATTTTACAGTAAACTTCCTATTAACTTACAACA
Source organism: Salix exigua (assembly GCA_032356905.1). Taxonomy (NCBI): domain Eukaryota; kingdom Viridiplantae; phylum Streptophyta; class Magnoliopsida; order Malpighiales; family Salicaceae; genus Salix; species Salix exigua. Next base: position 10,749,163 of record CM063598.1, read on the forward strand.
GTCGTGCATGTCAATTTTATATTATCCTCGAGATCCCTAGATAAAATGTAATGTAGATTGTTTTTATAAATAATTGATTGGCAGTCATCTCCTACGTACTCCAAGACTTGCAGTTGAGACTTCACGTGAATTATAGTTTGGAAAGATTAGGTGATGCAGCATAGTGGCCTGTTTGATTGAAGTCTCACTTCATCCCATTGGATTGAAAATATTTTTTTTATTAAATTGATGCACTTTCTTGTCAATCAAGCACATTGAGATCATATGCTTTGATTAACACTCTAAATATTGAATCAAATGTCCTTCTTCAACAAAAATGTGAATTTCTATTCGTAAAAGACTAGACTTAATTGGTTTCAATCATCAATTGATTTATTTAAAAAAAAAAAAAGGGATCAATCGCTTAAGAGTAGGATCAACTCCAACATTACTTGTTACAAATGGGAGTAGCATAGCTATTTAGTGGGGGGGTTCTTCTTTTTCTATCTTTTTTTTCTCTTCAAGTGATTTTTAATTACTCATTGATCATGAGAATCGGTCTCTATTTCATGGGCCAATTCTCTTGTCAGCTTGTCAGCACGATCATCATGTCCACCAGCAAAGCTATAAACCCGGAATGCAAATTGGAAAGCCCTCCAAAGCATTTTAGCACTGGCCTTTTTAGGTTCAGTTTTGGTTCCAGTTAGTGCTGTCCCTGCTGCTTTTGCTTGCCTCGTCTCCTGAAGCAGAAGAAAATTATAAGAAAATCTTCTTTTAAAGTGGAATCACCTTCTGAGACGATCATCAAATTGTTTAAATTTAGAATCTAGTTTTGCATCAAGATGTTGATCCATAAGTGAATCTACCTTGAGTGCCAATTCCATGCAGTTTGAAGAAACATCCACCAGTAACTCTTTGATCTGTACAAGGATATAGAAGTCGAATTCGATGTTGTGACTTTGAAATTTCTTGGATTCTTCATCTTTGGTCCTCTCCAAGGCATCAAGGTCTCCTTTGATCTGTACGTTATCAATTCTTTTAGCTGTTTACAAAAACATTACAATGGAGAAGGTAGTCTTACATTAATGAGGTTCAGGAAGCTGGCGAGGTTACCTTGTTGAAGTAGCTTTCGGTCTTGTCAAGAAGTTGGCCGAGTGGAGGCTGTATCTTCCAATTTTGCAGTTCAGAGACTACTCTATTCAACTTCGAGCCTAGGGCAGCTGCAGTCCTTAATGCTTCCAGTTTCTTCTGAGGGAAGCCTTCGAATCTTGCAAGCACCTGCGACGCAAAGAAATATAGGTCATCTTATCTAAAAACTCAAGTTATTAGATGAGACTTATAATATAATTTATATTACAGAGGACAGGATATGCGGACATTGAAGAATAGTGAAAAAAAACAAACGTTTTCTGCGCTGTTTACCTGTGTTTCATCAGTTAAATTCTCAAGAATGGATTCAACATGCTTGTGGAACTTGATCAACTCTGACAAGTCCTTTGTTTTGAAGCTACTGATGTTAGCCTTCAGCTCTGTGATTGCCTTCGCATGCTTTTGAACATCCTCTTCAATTTGTTGGAAGTATGCTGATCTGATAAACAGAGAAAGAAACGCATTTGGTTCTCTTTATGACTTGTTCCTTGGTCTTCAAATAAAGTTCAACCAAACAGATTGTTTTTCCATATTAAGTTCTTCGTAAAGCCTACCTCTTTGTAATCTCTGCTAGTGCATCAGCCATTCCCTGCTTTCCACCAGCACTGCTTGAAGCTGAACCCTTTCTTCCATTAGGTGATTTAGTAACTTGATTTCCTCCTTCCACTTTCCCCTTAAGAACCCGATACAGATTACCCATCTGACTTGATCTCTTCAGTTTAGTCTGTGTTTTCTTGGGACGTAAGGATCTTGCTGCACCAGGTGGAGGAGGTGGTGGAGCAGCTCCATTTCCGAGTGGCATCGGTGGGGGCGGCGGCAATGGCATGGATCCTTTTGAAGACATCATGGGTGGTGGGGGAGGAGGTGGTGCTGTTCTAGGTGTTGGTGCTACTGTTCCATTTCCTGGCAACAAAGGTTGTTGTGGGCGTGGGGTTGAAAGTGCCACTGTTGCGGTTCCAAATGCCATGGGTGGTGGTGGTGGTGGAGGTGCTCCTGCTGCTGTGATAGTTTTTGACATGGTAGGTGGAGGCGGCGGCGGAAGTGGTATACTTGCCACTGCAACAGTCTTTGGCTGCAGCACAATCGGTGGCAGTGTTGGTGGAGGTGGTGACTGTGGGATTACTATATCTGATTGCGACTTCATTGGTTGTGGAGTAGGTGGTGGTGGTGGTGTTGCAACCACGTCTACCATCATCGGTAAGGATATGGGTGGCTGTGCAGGTGGAACTGGGGATGCATTTTGTGACAACGCCGCTGGTGGCTTCAACAATTCTGTGGCTTTAGCTGTCACTGGAGTAATCTCAGATGCTGCCATCTGTGGCACTCGTCTTTTGGAGCTGTAATCTCTGGGATCCTCAATGTCAGCAGCTTTATTGACTTCAGAATTGCTGCTTGTTTCCATTTCAAACATCAGTTCCTCATCTGAATTGCTTGTTTGGAACAAAGGTTTGCTCTTTGCTTCCATTTCTGCCATTGTTTCATCATCCACACCGTCTTTCCTGTTCAAACTGTTGCCATCTTGAGTTTCCAGGTTTGAAGGCATGTGGAACGAGAGACGTTTTATGTCCATGGGGTTCAATTTCCCAAGTGCTTGAGCTCTCAGAGACCGGAGACGAGGAGAAGAGCAATAAAAATTTGCAAATTCTACAGAAGCAGGAGAACCCATAAACTGAGGAAGAACTGATGTAGGAGTCTCTGGAGAAGCACAAAATGGGCTGTTGCTGTCTGAATAAGACCCCGTCAAGATTTTGCTGAATGCATTGGATTTTGAACAATCTTTATTTGACTCATATTCATCCATCACATCAAACACTTCTCTTGGTATCTTGATCAAGCAGGTGAGTGTTGCCAAAGCAATTTCAACTGTTAAATCAGGAAAAAAATGAACAGAAGTCATCACCTTCAATCATGGAACTTCAGATTAGTTGTACAAGAGAAATTAAATGGAAATAATCAAGCTTCTCACACTGGCTCTTTCTAAAATTCCTTCAGTCTAGTTTCTGTTCCATTTTTTCTTACAAGGTCCGAAAACATGGATAAGAACACACAAGAGTTCTGACTAAATTCTGGAAGAGCTGCGTGACATACCTATTTGTTCTGAATTGATCCTGTGATCATTGTTATAGTACATGTTGTATGTAGCTTTGTCAATCCATTCTTGATCCATCATCCATGAATCCCCAATTGATTTCAAAGCCTCACAAAAATAAATCAGAACCTGTTTGAGCATACATTTGGATGATCAGCTTTGGAATCTTAAAAGAAAAGAACTGTCTAGGCCTAGTCATGATGAAACCAAGTAGTAAACCTTATCGATAGAAGCTCCTTTAACTTCTGATAGTTGACTTCTGGGTATGATTTCAGGGTAGAACTTGTGCAGTTCTTTCATTGTTCCCACCACCAGCTGCAACAAGACAAATGATTTGAGATTGAAGACATGTTTCTCATAATCTAACTGCTTTCAACAGATGATCCTGCGTTAAATATGAGAGATACCTCGTTTAAGTTCAGAGAACCATCAAAAGGTGGTAGGTCAATGATGTCTCTGAAGGTAATTATTTTCTTCCTGAGCTCCATCATCAAAATGAAGTTTCCTGGAGATCCACGAGAACGTGAACGCTCCATCTTTGGTTCTTGTGATTCCTTCTTCTGACCCTTGACTAGGTGAGCGCTTTTCACTACCTGCAACAACAATCATTTTTATCAGTATTGCTAAGCCAATGCTGTTTCCAGATGTTCATATATATATATATATATATGCGTTATATTGCAGCCTTTCATAATATGATTGTATTCTTGTATATACCTTTTAATTGACTGGTTAATCGCTAACAATTTTCGACTTACTAGCAGGCATCTTTATTGTCCATTGCTGCTGCCTACCATTAGTTTCTTCAAATCTTTATTTACCTTTTTTTGTTATTTATTTTTCATTTTTTTTTCCATCATCACCATACATCCCTTACAAGAAAATCATATTATTATTAACCTATATTTAATTAAATGTCTTAAACTCGAATCGTAGTCTTGTTTTTTTGTTGCCCTTGTGATCACAATTTGAAGACAATTTTTGTAATTTTCCTTTTGTATTATTTCTCTGGTTATGGAGCATTACTTCATGTTATGCTTTAAATCTTCACAAGTTTGAGGGTGCATGTTTACAAAATATACTTTCACCGAGAAAATCAAGTACCACATCAAATTAAGGATTTATTTTCATAATTATTTGATTATATTTCTATATATATATATGCACTTTTTAATTGGTTAATTGTAATGAAACATTCCATAAATGGAAAATGAATCAAGTTTTGATGAACTGATTAATTGATTGGAAAAGTCCTGTAAAATTTTGTGTTTGCTTTTAAGTTACAATTACGAAGATGCAAACAGAAAATGCAGCCTCCATAATTAAGAATCATAAGGCAAGTTAATTTAATCACGGAGATTTCTTTCATCCCATTAATTTATTACAATCAAGCAGTCGCAGAAAAAAAAACATGGCAGGAAATTAGATGAATTTGAAGAAAAAGAAAACATAAGGCAGTGCCATGGAATGGCTTTTCACAAGAACATGAATCTCTCTGCCATGAAAACATATAACTGCCCACAGCAGTATAGTATTGACAGGATGAACATAGATTTAGCAGAGAATTCATTGTATCAGCTTGTGCCTCTCGACAACATGAATTAAAATAACAAGTGAAAAATATTAAATAGAGCAAAAAAAAAAAAAAAAGAGGAAGATTCATGTACCTCAAATCTAGAAGTCTTGCCTCCAAAAAGCAAAGGCTTTAAACCACAGAAGATACCTGTTGACATAACTTGTAAGCTAGCACCAGAATTAACAAAAAGAAACGTATGAAGAATGATAATGATGGTAAACCATAAATATTTGTTCAAACAAGAAATTGACAGGGGAAATATCTGAAGTTTCTGTTGTGAAGAACAGCAGAAACATTCAAAGCACAGGGGGAGTTCAAACATGAAACATTAACGTGTAGCCCATAAGGGTAAGATCGTAGGGGGGGAGAAAAAAAGGGAAAAAATTGAGAAAAATGAGAAATAATTTAGCTTTGGAACTATTCTCAGAGAGAAAGCCAGGGAGAAATGGAACGTGTAGGTGAGCTTTATATTATTAGCTACCCTCCCCTTCCTAAATTCTATGTGCCACTCTTTTAGGTTACTGTCTGATCAGGTTTGAGGATAATGGGGGTAGTTACTATGACTAACTAGGATAGGCCTAATTCTGGATTTTGCCAACCAAGATTGTATAATTTTGTGATTTCTGTTCATCTCTAATTTCGCAATTAATCATGATTTTGTTTTTCTTTCCAAACTTAGACTGTTTTAATATATAGTGTTTACTGGAAATAGAGAGGGGGGGAAATAAAATAAAATAAAATAAAATAACTCTAATTAATTAATCTGCCTTGTGGCTCTTCGGACATCCTAAACCTTCTATATACTTGTTGTCTTACTATAGAAGTTATAATATGATAATAAACTATAGGGCATCTCTTTTGTGTGTTTTTTCATTACATTTTATTAATTATAAGATGTAAGAAAAAATCATACTTGATTTTATAAAGTTATGCTCTCCAACTTGGTATTTCTTCTATGCCCACGAGGGTTCTTACATTTTACATTACCCCATATAATATTATAATTTATTTATTTATGGCATTCCTAATTTAATATTTCTGATTTTTCCAATTAGCAGTCGAAAATCAAACCCGTGTGCCAAGCTTAATGTTCCATTGGAGGTCGTTGACCTGGTTTTAATTAACTTTGAATAATTCCCATATTAGCAAGTGGTTGCATTAATTTATATAATTTTAAAGCAAAACAAATTAATAATAATAATTATTATTATTATATGTAAGATCTCACACACATATCTAGAAATTGACAAACACTTCTTTAAAACACAGAGAGTGATGGTAGATGTTTTTTAAATTGATTTTTATTTTTTATTTTAAAAAAAAATTTAAAAATACTAAATTTGTTTAATTTTTAAAAAAATCAAAAACATTTTTTTCAAAACACGTAACCACAAACCTCTGTCGTTAAAATACAACTTCTCTCTTCAATTGTCTTAACCATAGTTATCAATACCGTTCGGTCGCCGTTCGGTTTCGGAGCGTTTCGGTGTTCCGTTTCGATGTCATACTGTTCATATATAATTATATATATATATATGGAAAAAAATAAAATATTAATTAAATAAACATAATTAAAATTTAAATTCTTTTTTATTTAAAATATTTTGTATTTTTAAATTATTTTGATGTATAGATGTCAAAAATAAATTTTAAAAATAAAAAAAATGGATTTTAAACCCGGAACGGAACCAGGCGTTCGACTGAATTTGGCCGAATTTCCGAACGGATCGGAATTAAAACCGGACAAAAACGACGCCGCTTTGTCCCGGATTTGTAAATGGAACTGAACGTTCCTACCGAACGGACGGGATTGATAACATTGGTCTTAACATAACTTTT
>CM063598.1:10756294-10823621 GCA_032356905.1 Salix exigua
AGTTATGTTAAGACAATTGAAGAGAGAAGTTGTATTTTAACGACAGAGGTTTGTGGTTACGTGTTTTGAAAAAAATGTTTTTGATTTTTTTTAAATTAAACAAATTTAGTATTTTTAAAATTATTAGAAATAATTTTTAAAAACTAAAAAATAAAAATCAATTTAAAAAACATCTACCATCACTCTCTGTGTTTTAAAGAAGTGTTTGTCAATTTCTAGATATGTGTGTGAGATCTTACATATAATAATAATAATAATAATAATAATAATAATAATAATAATAATAATAATTATTATTAATTTGTTTTGCTTTAAAATTATATAAATTAATGCAACCACTTGCTAATATGGGAATTATTCAAAGTTAATTAAAACCAGGTCAACGACCTCCAATGGAACAATATTAAGCTTGGCACACGGGTTTGATTTTCGACTGCTAATTGGAAAAATCAGAAATATTAAATTAGGAATGCCATATATAAATAAATAAATTATAATATTATATGGGGTAATGTAAAATGTAAGAACCCTCGTGGGCATAGAAGAAATACCAAGTTGGAGAGCATAACTTTATAAAATCAAGTATGATTTTTTTCTTACATCTTATAATTAATAAAATGTAATGAAAAAACACACAAAAGAGATGCCCTATAGTTTATTATCATATTATAACTTCTATAGTAGGACAACAAGTATATAGAAGGTTTAGGATGTCCGAAGAGACACAAGGCAGATTAATTAATTAGAGTTTTATTTTATTTTATTTTATTTTATTTCCCCCCCTCTCTATTTCCAGTAAACACTATTAAAACAGTCTAAGTTTGGAAAGAAAAACAAAATCATGATTAATTGCGAAATTAGAGATGAACACAAATCACAAAATTATACAATCTTGGTTGGCAAAATCCAGAATTAGGCCTATCCTAGTTAGTCATAGTAACTACCCCCATTATCCTCAAACCTGATCAGACAGTAACCTAAAAGAGTGGCACATAGAATTTAGGAAGGGGAGGGTAGCTAATAATATAAAGCTCACCTACACGTTCCATTTCTCCCTGGCTTTCTCTCTGAGAATAGTTCCAAAGCTAAATTATTTCTCATTTTTCTCATTTTTTTCCCTTTTTTTCTCCCCCCCTACGATCTTACCCTTATGGGCTGCACGTTAATGTTTCATGTTTGAACTCCCCCTGTGCTTTGAATGTTTCTGCTGTTCTTCACAACAGAAACTTCAGATATTTCCCCTGTCAATTTCTTGTTTGAACAAATATTTATGGTTTACCATCATTATCATTCTTCATACGTTTCTTTTTGTTAATTCTGGTGCTAGCTTACAAGTTATGTCAACAGGTATCTTCTGTGGTTTAAAGCCTTTGCTTTTTGGAGGCAAGACTTCTAGATTTGAGGTACATGAATCTTCCTCTTCTTTTTTTTGTTCTTTTTAATGTTTTTCACTTGTTATCTTAACTCATGTTGTCGAGAGGCACAAGCTGATACAATGAATTCTCTGCTAAATCTATGTTCATCCTGTCAATACTATACTGCTGTGGGCAGTTATATGTTTTTATGGCAGAGAGATTCATGTTCTTGTGAAAAGCCATTCCATGGCACTGCCTTATGTTTTCTTTTTCTTCAAATTCATCTAATGTCCTGCCACATTTTTTTCTGAGACTGCTTGATTGTAATAAATTAATGGGATGAAAGAAATCTCTGTGATTAAATTAACTTGCCTTATGGGTCTTAATTATGGAGGCTGCATTTTCTGTTTGCATCTTGGTAATTGCAACTTAAAAGCAGACACAAAATTACAGGACTTTTCCAATCAATAAATCAGTTCATCAAAACTTGATTCATTTTCCATTTATGGAATGTATCATTACAATTAACCAATTAAAAAGTGCATATATATATAGAAATATAATCAAATAATTATGAAAATAAATCCTTAATTTGATGTGGTACTTGATTTTCTCGGTGAAAATATATTTTGTAAACATGCACCCTCAAACTTGTGAAGATTTAAAGCATAACATGAAGTAATGCTCCATAACCAGAGAAATAATACAAAAGGAAAATTACAAAAATTGTCTTCAAATTGTGATCATAAGGGCAACAAAAAAACAAGACTACGATTCGAGTTTAAGACATTTAATTAAATATAGGTTAATAATAATATGATTTTCTTGTAAGGGATGCAAGGTGATGATGGAAAAAAATGAAAAATAAATAACAAAAAAAGGTAAATAAAGATTTGAAGAAAGTAATGGTAGGCAGCAGCAATGGACAATAAAGATGCCTGCTAGTAAGTCGAAAATTGTTAGCGATTAACCAGTCAATTAAAAGGTATATACAAGAATACAATCATATTATGAAAGGCTGCAATATAACGCATATATATATATATATGAACATCTGGAAACAGCATTGGCTTAGCAATACTGATAAAAATGATTGTTGTTGCAGGTAGTGAAAAGCGCTCACCTAGTCAAGGGTCAGAAGAAGGAATCACAAGAACCAAAGATGGAGCGTTCACGTTCTCGTGGATCTCCAGGAAACTTCATTTTGATGATGGAGCTCAGGAAGAAAATAATTACCTTCAGAGACATCATTGACCTACCACCTTTTGATGGTTCTCTGAACTTAAACGAGGTATCTCTCATATTTAACGCAGGATCATCTGTTGAAAGCAGTTAGATTATGAGAAACATGTCTTCAATCTCAAATCATTTGTCTTGTTGCAGCTGGTGGTGGGAACAATGAAAGAACTGCACAAGTTCTACCCTGAAATCATACCCAGAAGTCAACTATCAGAAGTTAAAGGAGCTTCTATCGATAAGGTTTACTACTTGGTTTCATCATGACTAGGCCTAGACAGTTCTTTTCTTTTAAGATTCCAAAGCTGATCATCCAAATGTATGCTCAAACAGGTTCTGATTTATTTTTGTGAGGCTTTGAAATCAATTGGGGATTCATGGATGATGGATCAAGAATGGATTGACAAAGCTACATACAACATGTACTATAACAATGATCACAGGATCAATTCAGAACAAATAGGTATGTCACGCAGCTCTTCCAGAATTTAGTCAGAACTCTTGTGTGTTCTTATCCATGTTTTCGGACCTTGTAAGAAAAAATGGAACAGAAACTAGACTGAAGGAATTTTAGAAAGAGCCACTGTGAGAAGCTTGATTATTTCCATTTAATTTCTCTTGTACAACTAATCTGAAGTTCCATGATTGAAGGTGATGACTTCTGTTCAATTTTTTCCTGATTTAACAGTTGAAATTGCTTTGGCAACACTCACCTGCCTGATCAAGATACCAAGAGAAGTGTTTGATGTGATGGATGAATATGAGTCAAATAAAGATTGTTCAAAATCCAATGCATTCAGCAAAATCTTGACGGGGTCTTATTCAGACAGCAACAGCCCATTTTGTGCTTCTCCAGAGACTCCTACATCAGTTCTTCCTCAGTTTATGGGCTCTCCTGCTTCTGTAGAATTTGGAAATTTTTATTGCTCTTCTCCTCGTCTCCGGTCTCTGAGAGCTCAAGCACTTGGGAAATTGAACCCCATGGACATAAAACGTCACTCATTCCACATGCCTTCAAACCTGGAAACTCAAGATGGCAACAGTTTGAACAGGAAAGACTGTGTGGATGATGAAACAATGGCAGAAATGGAAGCAAAGAGCAAACCTTTGTGCCAAACCAACAATTCAGATGAGGAACTGATGTTTGAAATGGAAACAAGCAGCAATTCTGAAGTCAATAAAGCTGCTGACATTGAGGATCCCAGAGATTACAGCTCCAAAAGACGAGTGCCACAGATGGCAGCATCTGAGATTACTCCAGTGACAGCTAAAGCCACAGAATTGTTGAAGCCACCAGCGGCGTTGTCACAAAATGCATCCCCAGTTCCACCTGCACAGCCACCCATATCCTTACCGATGATGGTAGACGTGGTTGCAACACCACCACCACCACCTACTCCACAACCAATGAAGTCGCAACCAGATGTAGTAATCCCACAGTCACCACCTCCACCGACACTGCCACCAATTGTGCTGCAGCCAAAGACTGTTGCAGTGGCAAGTATACCACTTTCGCCGCCGCCTCCACTTACCATGTCAAAAACTATCACAGCAGCAGGAGCACCTCCACCACCACCACCACCACCCATGGCATTTGGAACCGCAACAGTGGCACTTTCAACCCCACGCCCACCACAACCTTTGTTGCCAGGAAATGGAACAGTAGCACCAACGCCGCCGCCGCCACCTCCTCCTCAAACATCAACTTCTAGAACAGCACCACCTCCTCCCCCACCACCCATGATGTCTTCAAAAGGATCCATGCCATTGCCGCCGCCCCCACCGATGCCACTCGGAAATGGAGCTGCTCCACCACCTCCTCCACCTGGTGCAGCAAGATCCTTACGTCCCAAGAAAACACAGACTAAACTGAAGAGATCAAGTCAGATGGGTAATCTGTATCGGGTTCTTAAGGGGAAAGTGGAAGGAGGAAATCAAGTTACTAAATCACCTAATGGAAGAAAGGGTTCAGCTTCAAGCAGTGCTGGTGGAAAGCAGGGAATGGCTGATGCACTAGCAGAGATTACAAAGAGGTAGGCTTTACGAAGAACTTAATATGGAAAAACAATCTGTTTGGTTGAACTTTATTTGAAGACCAAGGAAGAAGTCATAAAGAGAACCAAATGCGTTTGTTTCTCTGTTTATCAGATCAGCATACTTCCAACAAATTGAAGAGGATGTTCAAAAGCATGCGAAGGCAATCACAGAGCTGAAGGCTACCATCAGTAGCTTCAAAACAAAGGACTTGTCAGAGTTGATCAAGTTCCACAAGCATGTTGAATTCATTCTTGAGAATTTAACTGATGAAACACAGGTAAACAGAGCAGAAAAAGTTTGTTCTTTTCACTATTCTTCTATGTCCGCATATCATGTCCTCTCTATTTCTATTTTAATAATATAAATTATATTATGGATATTATCTAATATTTTGAGTTTTTATATGAGATAAGAGATGACTCTTTAATATAGTATTAGAAACTAGTTCATCTTGTGTAATACCTCTCCTAATAGCACAAGTTTTTAGGTGAGTTAGTTTCTTAACATGGTATTAGAATCTTGTTTACCTAGTGATCACGAGTTCAAATCTTATTATCCCCGTTCTATTTGATAAAAATCAAGCACAAGATAGTATGAACTTATACAAGTTTCAAGCCCAAAGAACTTTCATTTGAAGAGGGTGCTAAAAAATAATATAAATCATATTCTAAGACCTGATCTAAAAACTTAATTTTTTAGGTGAGATGATTCTTTAATGCACTCCGGAGGTCACGAGTTTGAATTTTACCACCATCATTTTATTTTATTTAATAAAAATAAAATACAAGGTAATATGGGTCATGCAAGTTTTAAGCCCAAAAACTTTACTTAAGAAAATATGTTAGAGAATAACATAAATCATATTATGGAGTATCAGCTAACAACTTGAGTTTTTAGATAAAATAATATATCAACCCTGTATTTCTTCGCGTCGCAGGTGCTTGCAAGATTCGAAGGCTTCCCTCAGAAGAAACTGGAAGCGTTAAGGACTGCAGCTGCCCTAGGCTCGAAGTTGAATAGAGTAGTCTCTGAACTGCAAAATTGGAAGATACAGCCTCCACTCGGCCAACTTCTTGACAAGACCGAAAGCTACTTCAACAAGGTAACTTCGCCAGCTTCCTGAACCTCATTAATGTAAGACTACCTTCTCCATTGTAATGTTTTTGTAAACAGCTAAAAGAATCGATAACGTACAGATCAAAGGAGACCTTGATGCCTTGGAGAGGACCAAAGATGAAGAATCCAAGAAATTTCAAAGTCACAACATCGAATTCGACTTCTATATCCTTGTACAGATCAAAGAGTTACTGGTGGATGTTTCTTCAAACTGCATGGAATTGGCACTCAAGGTAGATTCACTTATGGATCAACATCTTGATGCAAAACTAGATTCTAAATTTAAACAATTTGATGATCGTCTCAGAAGGTGATTCCACTTTAATTAAAAGAAGATTTTCTTATAATTTTCTCCTGCTTCAGGAGACGAGGCAAGCAAAAGCAGCAGGGACAGCACTAACTGGAACCAAAACTGAACCTAAAAAGGCCAGTGCTAAAATGCTTTGGAGGGCTTTCCAATTTGCATTCCGGGTTTATAGCTTTGCTGGTGGACATGATGATCGTGCTGACAAGCTGACAAGAGAATTGGCCCATGAAATAGAGACCGATTCTCATGATCAATGAGTAATTAAAAATCAATTAAAGAGAAAAAAAAGATAGAAAAAGAAGAAACCCCCCACTAAATAGCTATGCTACTCCCATTTGTAACAAGTAATTTTGGAGTTGATCCTACTCTTAAGCTATTGATTCCTTCTTTTTTTCTTAAAATAAATCAATTGATGATTGAAACCAATTAAGTCTAGTCTTTTACGAATAGAAATTCACATTTTTTTTTTTTGAAATAGGACATTTGATTCAATATTTAGAGTGTTAATCAAAGCATATGATCTCAATGTGCTTGATTGACAAGAAAGTGCATCAATTTAATAAAGAAATATTTTCAATCCAATGGGATGAAGTGAGACTTCAATCAAACAGGCCACTATGTTGCATCACCTAATCTTTCCAAACTATAATTCACGTGAAGTCTCAACTGCAAGTCTTGGAGTACGTAGGAGATGACTGCCAATCAATTATTTATAGAAACAATCTACATTACATTTTATCTAGGGATGTCGAGTATAATATAAAATTGACATGCACAACTGTTGTAAGTTAATAGGAAGTTTACTGTAAAATTATTATTGAAATCATTTTAAAATAATTTTTTAATTAGTTTGATGTTGGAATTTTAATAATCGAATAAGATAAAAACAATTAATTATAAATTTCAGACCTTTACCATTCCTCCTTTCATCTCTATTTTTGCGTCATATTGTTCTCCCCATGAAATGGTGGCTCTACTTTTCTAATGGTAATGCCCTAAGATCATGGCTGTCCTGAGCAAAACCTATATGTTTTAAAATGATATCCTTTGTCATTTATTTAATTTAAGATAGTAATCTCGTCATCCTCATTTTATTTTATAAAAATATTCAAGGATAAGATAACATGAGTCCATGCAACTTTCAAGACCAAAGAACTTTCATTTAAAGATGCGTGTTAGAGAATAATATAAATTATATTATGAGGTTTTATCTAACAGCTTTAAGTTGTAAGATGAGATGGTTCCTTAATAATGTTTATTGACACAAAATATATCGGTAAAAAGTAAAAAATATGAAGTAAAGTAACTCACTGAATCTTTCATAGACATAAAGAGAAAAGTATTTTTAGTAAATATAGATTTTACTATTAGTAATGATCCTAAATTAAATAGATCAAAAATAAATAATGCTGATAACATTATTTTTATATGATGTTAATCTGATATGTAAATATCAATATTATTTTTTATTATACACCATCAAGGTGCACGGAACATATTTTTCTCATTTTTTCTGTTTTATTCTTTGAAAGCATACAAGATTTTGAATGCTATACAACATGGATGATGACATACAGCAACATGCCACACAAAAAAATAGAGCAAACATGTTTTTGTTTTATAAATCTGTATCATAACTATATGTTATTTCAAGTAGGTCCCAAAATAAAATAAAAATAATTGGACAATTTGAAGGCATTGTTTGACGCCGCGGTTAAAAATATAATTTTAAATTAATATATATTCTTGTAATTTATTTTTAAATAAAAAAAGAGTTGATCGTAACTCTAACTTCATGAAAGAAGATGGATGATGAGAGCTCCAGGTTGCAAGGTTACGAGCCCAGATCAATAATACCATCATCTTCCCTGGGCTCGACTTTTTTTTTAAAATATTTTATAGTTAAAATTTGAATTTTTTTATATAATTAAATATATATTTTAAATTAGTTTGATAAATTAATAAAAAAGTATAATTTTAAATTAATATATATCATTGTAATTTATTTTGAAATAAAAAATACTTAAAAAACAAATTCAGGTACCCACTAAATAATTAATTATAAAAGCACAATCTACTCCAAACAATGACTTATAAAGTCTGTTTTCATAATTGATGAGAGAGAAATACACGTTTAGCTTAAAATATAGCCACCGACGATGACTTTTGACCAGACAAACACCTTCGTTTCCACCACATATTCTAGTCAGGGCAACCCATCTCTTCTAACCAGCAAATCCCTCTCTTTTACTAACACAGACCTCCCTCTCAAACAACCTTTTCAATGCCTAAGACCCAACTCTCCTTCCATGATCGAACTCCACGGTAGTAAATATTGATCGAGAACTAGCTGACACTGCAACCTCCCTCATCATAACCTCTTCAACAACAGCTTCCCAGCTTCATAACCTCTGCTTTTAGTTATCCTTTAGCCTTTTCTATTCTTCATCATCCATTACTAAACAAGCTATGGCTGATGCAATAGTTTCTGCTCTCGCGAGTACAATCATGGGGGATTTGAATTCCTCAATTCGTCAAGAGCTTGCGCTTGCCAAGAGCCTAGAGACTGACCTTGAACATCTCGAGCGCACGTTCACAACTACTCAAGCTGTGCTCCAGGATGCAGAGGTGAAGCAGTGGAAGGACGAGGCGATCAAGGTTTGGCTCAGACACCTAAAGGATGCAGCTTATGATGTTGATGATTTGCTAGATGAGTTTGCCATTGAAGCTCAGTGGAAACAACATCGAAGAGGTCTCAAAAATCAGCTAAGATCCTTCTTTTCTATCACTCATAATCCACTCGTTTTTCGATCAAGAATGGCGCATAAATTGAAAAATATGAGACAAAACTTGGATGCCATAGCTAATGACAGAAACAAGTTCGATTTAGCATCAAGAGTCGGGGACATAGCTGCTGATCATCCCTACGCTTGGCGGCATACCTGCTCACTCGTGAATGAATCAGAAATTCTCGGAAGAGGCAAGGAGAAAGAGGAACTAGTCAATATCCTGCTCACTAATGCAGACGATCTCTCTATTTATGCTATGTGGGGAATGGGGGGCCTCGGCAAAACAACACTTGCTCAACTAGTCTACAAAGAAGAAAAGGTTAAACAACAATTCGATTTGAGGATCTGGGTGTGTGTATCTACTGATTTCGACATAAAAAGATTAACAAGAGCCATCATAGAGTCCATCGGTGGTGACTCTAAAGATCTTCAAGAATTGGATCCCTTGCAGCAACGCCTCCAACAGATGCTAACTGGAAAAAAGTTTTTGCTTGTATTGGATGATGTGTGGGATGATTGTGGTGATCAGTGGAGTTGGTGGAGTAAATTGAAGGTCGTCTTAAGGAGTGGAGCTAAAGGTAGTGCTGTGATAGTAACTACCCGTTATGAGATGGTTGCTCGTAGAATGGCAACAACTTTTGTCAAGAACATGGGGAGATTGTCTGAAGAAGATTCTTGGGAATTGTTTCAACGGCTTGCAATTGGGATGAGAAGGAAAGAGGAGTGGGTACAGCTGGAAGCCATTGGAGCATCTATAGTGAAGAAGTGCGGTGGTGTTCCTTTAGCTTTGAAGGCACTGGGGAACCTAATGCGGCTAAAAGATACTAAAGATCAGTGGATAGCTGTCAAAGAAAGTGAGATTTGGGATCTAAGAGAAGAAGCAAGCGAGATTTTCCCTGCTTTGAGGTTGAGTTACACTAATCTATCACCACATTTGAAGCAATGCTTTGCATTTTGCTCTATATTTCCAAAAGATCACGTGATGCAGAGGGAGGAGCTGGTTGCTTTGTGGATGGCAAATGGCTTTATTTGTTGCAGAAGTGAAATGGATTTGCATGTCATGGGTATTGAGATATTCAACGAACTGGTGGGAAGGTCATTTCTGCACGAGGTCCAGGATGATGGGTTGGGCAACATAACATGTAAAATTCACGATCTTATGCATGATCTTGCACAGTCCATTATGAGTAGAGAATGTTTTTTTATTGAGGGCTTGAGGGCAATACAAAGTTACAAATTTCTAAAACAGTTCGTCATGTGGGTGTTTACAGGACATTATCCTATACTCAAGAAGTCAAGGATATCAAATCTCAGTCTCTCCGAACAATTTTGCTTTCTAGAACTCCTCGTTTCGGAAGCCATGTGAGTGATGATCCTCTTCTTCTCTGTTTCACTCAACAAAAGCATCTAAGAGCGTTGTATATGTCTCGTCTAAGCACAACTAATACGTTGCTAAAATCAATTTGTCATTTGAAACATCTAAGGTTTCTAGGTGTCTCTAATTGCTCCATCCAAAAATTGCCCGAATCAATCACCACTCTCTACAAGCTGCAAACACTAGATCTGAGAAAATGCTTCCACCTCATCCAATTACCAAAAGGTATGAAGCAGATGAAAAGTCTCATCTATCTTGACATCACGGGTTGCATTTCACTTCAATTCATGCCTCATGGAATGGGGCAATTGATGTGCCTGCGGAAACTTAGCGAATTCATTGTGGGTAAGGAGGAGGGTCGTCACATAGGGGAGCTGGAAAGGCTGAATAATCTCGCTGGTGCATTGAGAATCATTAATCTTGTGAATGTTAAGAATTTAACAGATGCCAGAAGTGCTGATTTGAAGTCGAAGACAGCTCTTTTATCACTTACTTTATCTTGGCATAGGAATGGACAGGGCTGGCCTCCTTCCATGCGTTCACTACCAAATAATGAAGAGGAGGAGGTACTTGGTGCGCTTCAACCTCATTCAAATCTAAAGAAGTTGACGTTAAGTGGATATTGTGGTTCAAAATTTCCAAGTAATTGGATGATGAACTTGAACTTGATGCAACCAAATCTAGTGGAGATGGAGATCACAGAATGTCCCAACTGTGAACAACTTCCACCGTTTGGGAAGCTGCAGTTCCTCAAGAGTCTTGTATTACAAGGAATGGCTGGTGTGAAGTGTATTGACGGCCACGTGTATGGAGATGGACAAAATTCATTCCCATCATTGGAGAAGTTGTCTATTCGTGGAATGGAGAGATTAGAGCAATGGGATGCGTGCCGTTTTCCTTGCCTTCAAGAACTGTATATATATCAGTGCCCTGTGCTGAAGGAAATACCAATTATACCCTCCGTCAAGAAAGTAGACATCGATGAAGTGAATGTTTCTTTACTGATGTCAATTAGTAATTTCACTTCCCTCACCTCCCTTTTTATTGAACGTGTTGCCACTGCGAGGGTGCTTCCCGAAGGATTTTTGCAAAATCATACGCGCCTTGAAAGCTTAAACATTTTTGGGCTGAGAGATCTACAGTCGTTGTCAAATAAGGTATTTGATAATCTTTCTGCTCTTAAACACTTGTGGATAGATTGTTGTAGTGCACTTGAAAGCTTGCCAGAGGAAGGTCTTCCGAAGCTCACTTCTTTGGAGGGTTTATATTTATCTCATTGTGAAAGATTAAAATCTCTGCCAGTGAATGGGCTCTGTGGCTTATCTTCTCTTCGAAGATTATCGATTTATGGTTGTGATAATCTTGCATCTTTAACGGAGGGAGTGCGACATCTGACGGCACTTGAAGATTTGAACCTCAATAGATGTCCAGAGCTGAATTCATTGCCAGAGAGTATCCAACATCTCACTTCTCTCCAATCTCTAAAGATATGTCATTGCAATGGGCTAGCTTCTTTGCCAAATCAGATTGGTTATCTCATGTCGCTTTCACGCTTGAAGATTAAGGATTGCCCTAATTTGGTGGCATTGCCAGATGGGTTACAGAGTCTCAGTAACCTCAGCCAGTTGATAATCGGCGATTGTCCAGAATTGGAGAAGAGGTGCAAGAAAGAGAAAGGAGAGGACTGGCCCAAGATATCTCACATTCCTCACATTAAGATCAACAATCTGGCAATCCAATGATACTTTTGAAAGTATGCTTCTCACCCATATACTTTCTCAGATCTAACTTTCCTTGTTTTTTAAATATTTGGTTTCCCTCTAAAATCTTAATTATTTTTTCCTTCTATAATTTTTTCAGTGAATATCTTGTTATGTGATTCTCGATTTGAGTATACGATGTAATTCCAATTTATTGTACACTTAAAAGAAATTATCAGTAGATTGTATGAATTTTGCCTCCCTGCTAATCACGTGACTTCTTCTTCGGTGTAACATGAATACTTCCTACTTGTGCAGTAAATTAAGCCCTTCACAGATCTTCTTGTGTGTTCTTGATAGTAAGTCATTTTGTCCATCAGCTGCCTTAGTGCTCCTACGTATTTGAGCTTAGTGCTTTGATGGATACAATGTCTAAGAACATCTCCTTTTATCATTCGAAAAGCTCTTTTTGGATAAATCCTTAGAATTAGAATATAAGTTGCTTTCTTTGTTCCAAGAAAATAATCTACGCTTTCATTTAATTCTCGAATAGGATTGACAGGGTGTTGCTAATCACAGGGCTTTCATTCTTGTTGGCCATGACAGGGAGAACGAAGGAAAAGAGTAGTTTGAGGACAGAAGGGTTGCTTCAAACATGGATCCACATGTTGTGATTTTCATGATTGCAAAGACCACCATGCCCTGTAAGCCATGAGAACCCCAACTATTGGCTGAAGTATCAGTTTATCGCTTCATGGTACCTACAGAAGGTTCACCGATTGTTGTAGATCATGTGGGACATGCAGTAGATTGCTTAATAGATTACATGCCATATTTATGCGCTAGATATGCTTGAAGATTATTTGGAGATGCTGACAGATATGCTTGGCATATGTTGCAGATGTAATCTGTTCTTCCTGTAATTACGAGATTTGAATGTATAATTGCAGACCTATACCTTAATTGTAGTTCAAGAACAATCATATATATATGATCTTCCTATAATTACGTTTCATCCAACTAATGAATCCCCTATCACCATTGGTCAAGTTCTGGCAGAACAAACTTTTAGCCACCTTGATTTGAAGATAGGAGTTGAATCAAAACGTGTTTTGTTCCAATAAACAACATCAATCACTCCAGTTACCTGCATCGACTTGATTACTGATCCAAACAAAAATAAATAAATATAGAGCTAAATATATATATAAAAAAAAGTCTGAACCTAATTCATTCAAATCCAACTTCCAATTTGTTATTCTTTTTATTAAAATAACATTATTTTAGTTATTTTAATTTTTTTTTAAATGTCTCAAATCAATTTCTGATTTTACAACTCATAATTGCAAACGTGTATCCGTTCATGGCAAATCCAACCACGCAAGTTAAATGCAAAGGAAAGGTTCCAAATTTAGTACACGCTAGAGGAGAGGAACTTCGAGGAAAAAATTAAACCTTTTTTTTATGATTTTAATAGCACTTCCCGACATCAAAATCAAAATTCTCTCCGTTCCCTATAAGAATAAATAAATAAAATTGAAATTAAGTGGTGTTTATGTTATATAGATTATTAAATAAGTTATTATTTGATATCTGTTTTTTTAATGAAATAATCCATTAGTTTTTAAAAAATATAATATTCAGTGCCATTTTATATATATTTTATTGTAATTTGATTCTTTTGCTGGTTTTTGATCACATTTAAATTGCTTTCTTTTACCTAAACATCCTTAATTTGAAATAAAAAGAACACTTATAGCTACCCCTGTCACACCCTTCGCGAGAGCGCGACGTCGCAGCGACCCTCCCCCAAGAGTAGGGGATTCATGTCAAGGCTTTTTGTTTTGTGAAAAAATGAGTCACCACCTAATATTATGGTTACTAGGAAACCTAACTGATCTTCTAGAGATTTTAAGGTAAAAGACTAGTTGAGTAAAGGAAAGGTTTTAACATCCCTAATACGCCTTACCTAATGTACATTGTTTGGTATTTTTGTTTACCTTATGATTGTTGTGGTATTGATATTATCTAATCAATTTTCCTAGGATAGGTTCGCAAGGAAAATGAGCAAAATTAGGTACGATAAATTTACAACTTATGAATTAAGAGACAACTAGAATAGAAATCTAAAAAGATTTAATGTGTTTAGAAGCTTATGTTTCCCTTAGTATTTCCAGTGTTCGCGATTCGTCAATCGCAAGAAAAGAGAACAAAAATTTGAAAATCTAAGGAAATTCAGAGCGTTTAAGGGGTTATTTTTGCCTTAGAGCTTCATACTTTTACGGCTCTTGAAACGTGTAATTAAAAATTGGAATGTCCTCAATTATAATCAAGGCTTCTTTCAAAGATGTGTCGATTAAATAATAATGACTTATTATTTATAGAAAAATATTTTAGATATTTACTACTTAGGGTTTTTTTATCCAAATAATACCGGTGAATTATATATGAATCTCCAAAAAAGAAGATTTTTATATTTTTTTGGACTATTGGGCAATACCCTTTGGAATTTACAAACATGTTGTAAAATCCAAAAATGCAAGAAAACAATTTTTGTGTTTATGAAATCCATGCTAAAACACACTTTGTTTTAAACTCTGAATATTTGTGTTTTTTTTAAGAAAGAATGTTCAATAAATGTTAGCCTATTAGCCGTATGCATGAAAACGTTTTTTTTGGTATATATGTATATTTTTCATCATCGGGTTGAAAATGGGGTATTTTTAAAACGAGATTTATTTTTTAAAATATAAAGTAAATACAAACCTTAGAATGAATGTGCTAAAAAATCATAAATTCCTTCCTCTTATTTTATATATTTTTTAGAAGAAAAAATAAGAAAGAGTTGGGCCTCTTGCCCAAACCAGTGACCCGACTAGGTCACGCATGCCTCTTTAGTTACTGTTCAAGTGAATTATAATTCACTTGAACATTAAAACAAAGGCATGTACAAGGTATGATTAAGTTGCTAAGTGAAGAGGAATGCATGGAATACTAACCTTACAACTTACAGGTAGATGCAATGTTGTTGGAACTCCTACGCAACCTATGATCACTGCTTCTAGGGACAATGGAAGACACTTGCAAAGCTGGTGATGACCGACAAGAGGAAGTCTGATTATTTAGGGGTGTTACTAGCAGTTGTTGGGTCTCTATATTCCTCCTATTTTTTTTCTCTTTAGGTCAGCAAGGGAGGGTTATATTTAGCCTAAACATAGCCCTTATTTAGGGAAGATTTAATGTATTTAATTTAGGAGGTAAAATTAGTTTTTTCTACAATTAGATAAACAAAATAGGGAAAGAAATATTCTGGTTGATATACTATGATTTTGAGGCAGAAAAAACATGATTTGCAGCTTGAAGATCAAGTGAGAAAATCATGGAAACCAAACGGGAAGTTGCAGACAAAAAGAAAGAAGTTGCAGGCAAGAGATGTTTCAAAGTGATGATGAACAATAACTATCATGACAGTTTTTTTTGTTTTTATATTGAACATTAAAACAAGGATATTTTGCGATTCTGATATCCCAATTAAGCAATTCAGAACTCTAAAAGCATTTACATGTGCATGACTATAACTTTTATGAAGAGCTCAAAGTGAGAAAACTTACAAATTTCATATCAGAATCATCCTCGCTTAACAATGTGATTAAAACTTACAAGACTAATTAACCTTAAACCAATTTTGAAATTGGTCTCTAGCTATCCCAATAAAACTTACAAATTTCAGGTAAGAATCATTCTCGCTTAACAATCAAATACATGGCCAAGATATATACGGCATAATCGGTAGCCAAATTTTTACCCAAAAATAGTCTCACTGGCTCTAGAAATGCCTTGATAGGGCTGGGCCTAAAATTGAAGACCTGAAAAGGGTCGCCTGGCTATGCAGATTTGATGGGCAAGCTCTTGCAGGAAATCCTGTTTTCAACAGTTTCAATCTCCTTGTCTTTTGATTTGATGTGGTGGAGGTGTTGCCGAAGCTTTGGATGGAAAATATCAATGTCGCTTTCTTCTTTTATTCATGGGGTTTGGACTGCCACTTTCTTTCTTTGTTTCTTTGTTTTTTCTTTTATGAACCCTAAGATCAATACTCGAACCAAAACCACAGAAGGAGTCCTGAGTCCCAAGCTCAGCTCTAACTCTCTAAAAATGAATTGTTTGGCATTGCGATCCCACTGGTTTTTTGTTGAAATTTGAAGAAAAAAATGCATCTTAAATTAATATGTTTTTGTGTATTTTAGATTATTTTGATATGCTGATTTCAAAAATAATTTTAAAAAAATATAAAAAATATTATTTTGATGTATTTAAGCACAATAAACACTTTAAAAAACTATTGTCACCACACTTCTAGACAATTACTTACTCTGACGGCAACGAAATGTAAGTTATGGCCACACGATCCTATATCTGAGACTTGCAGCTTTCAATTTAATTACTGTGTTTAAAAGTATTTTAAAAAAATGACTGTTTAAAAATAAAAAAATATTATTTTAATATATTTTTAAAAGAAAATTGCTTTCACCCTCAACTATGAACTCTTGTACTTGAAATTGTGGAAGTTCGATCAGCATCAGCCCATGTTTGATACGAGGCATCACAAATGTTTTAAATAAAAGATGACAGATTCAAAGTCATAAAGCTTCTTTGCGCAGGATTGAAATGAATTTGCACCAAAACAACATACATTCTCAATCTTGACCATGCTGATCTATCTTGTACGTATTCAATTTTGACGCCACCGATGCCAACAGGGTTCTTACCCGACCTGGGGACCAAAGTCACCACCACGCTATCATCATCATCATCATCTTCAGCCTCATACAAATTGTCCAACAATTCATTAATGGCTAGTGTCAAACCAGTCTTTCTTCTCGCTGCACTTGAATGAGTCTAATATTAAAAATAATTTTTAAAAATAAAACAAAATCACTTTAATATATTTTTTTTTTAAAAAATACTTTTAATAACTACATCAACTCTACTCTCAGATAATTACACAACCTTATTTAAAATAAAATGGAGGGCTAAAGCGACTCTCTCTCCATCTAAATATCATCCCCAAATCACGTCAAAACATTGCAACCTAATTTAAAAATATTTTGGTCACTTGCACAACCTCATACTAACAGGAACATGCATAAATTTTTATTATACAATTGGATTAATCTAATTTTTTTATAATCCTTCTTTCTTGTAGGAATAAACGAGCGGTATACCCGCGCGATGCGGTGGTTTTTTTTTTATCTATGTAAAAAATTTATTGTTTTTATATGTATTGTATTTTATTAGTTTAATATTTATTTATTATAATTATAATTAATAAAATTTATGTAATCAAAATGGAAAGTGACGCGTATATTTTTTAATTGCAGATAACCTACGTAAATCTGTATTTTTTTTTAGTTTAATTTTTTCCCCAGCAATATTATATTTAAAATATTAAAAATGAAAATATTGTAAATTTGTTTTTAAGAAATAAATCTAAACAAAAGAGTACCAAATTTCAATATTAATTTTAAAATGATATTATTTTTTTTATTCCAAAAAGCCTAGGTCATGTTTTCTTTTCCCTATATATATATATATATATATATATATTCATATGAGATAATATCCAATAAATATTAGAACATATAATTAATGAAAGACTAAAAATATCCTAGAAACTTTAAGAAAATTAAAAAAATATATTATTGTCATCACTGTCAAAATAATAAAAATTATTAGATTATATGGAGAGAAAAAAACAATAACAAAAGAGTAATCACGAAAAACAATTAAATTATTATTATTATTATCATTATCATTATTATTATTGTTGTTGTTGTTGTTGTGTTAAGTACAAAATTAAAATTCGAAGACAATTTTTTTTATGTTATCCGATTTACTCATTATATGATTATAGTAAATGTATTTAAGAATACTGATATTAATTTTTTTTATTCAAAAAATCCAAGGTCATGTTTTTTTATCCCTATATATATTCGTATGAGATAATATTCAATAAATATTAGAATATATAATTAATGAAAGAATAAAAATATACTATAAAATTTAACAAAAAAAAATTTGACATTACTGTCAAAAAAATAAAAATTTTTAAATTATACGGATAAAAAAAAACATCAACAAAAGAGTAAGCAAGAAAAACAATTAAATTATTATTATTATTATTATTATTATTATTATTATTATTATTATTATTATTATTATTATTATTGTGTTAAGTACAAAATTAAAATTTGAAGGAAATTTTTTTTGTGTTACCCGATTTATTAATTGTATGATTATATTAAATATATTTAAGAATACCGATATTAATTTTTTTTATTCAAAAAATCCTAGGTTATGTTTTCTTCTCCTTATATATATTCCTATGAGATAATATTCAATAAATATTAGAACATATAATTAATGAAAGACTAAGAATATCCTAGAAACTTTAACAGAACAAAAATAAATAAATATCATTGTCATTACTGTCAAAACAATAAAAATTATTAAATTATACAGAGAAAAAAAACATTAACAAAAGAGCAAGCAAGAAAAATAATTAAATTATTATTATTATTATTATTATTATTATTATTATTATTATTAATGAGAGACTAAGAATATCCTAGAAACTTTAACAGAAAAAAATAGATATCATTGCCAAATTTTGTAAAAGCAATTAAAATTATTAAATTATACGGATATTATTATTATTATTATTATTATTATTAAATTAAAGGACAAAATTGAAACGAAACAAAATTTATATAATTATAATAAATAACTTTCAAAGGAACAAAATTGAAACAAATCAAAACTTATATAATTATAATAAATAACAAATAAATATATATAAGTCAAAAAAGAAAAAAAAATATAACCAGAAAAAATATATTTTATGGGAAAATATGAAAAAAATAATTAGAAAAAACACAATAACAAAAAAAAGGCAAGAAAGAAAAAAAAGGAAAAAAATAATCATAAATATAAGTCGAAAAAGAAAAAAACAATAACCAGAAAAAAATATTTTATGGGAAAATATGAAAAAAATAGTTAGAAAAAACACAATAAAAAAATGGCAACAAAGAAAAAAAAAGGAAAAAAATAATCATAAAAAAAAGCAAGAATACAATAAAAAAAAAGAGAAAAATGTAAAGTAAAAAAAAAAAAGAAATAGAAAACTCGAAAAAAAAAACACCAAAGAGCATATACACATGAGAAGTAGGGAGGACAAATATCCAATGAATAGTGAAATAGGCTGATCACTTTTAGGTTATTAGATAATTTGTTTAGACATACGAGGTTAAAAAGGCCTTCAAATTAGACCAACATATTACAGTTCAAGATTGGTCACATTGAGATTATTTGAAGAGAGAATCTTGACTTAGGGTTAGAAAATGAGGTGGCCTATTGTTTAGAATAAATATGATATTGAAAAATAAAAATATTTATTTTTTTCAGTTCATTTTTGGAGTGGAATTAACATCAATAATTTGATAAGGAAAACATTCAAGATTTCATTAACTTTAGAGTTGCATTTGCATGTGTCATTTAGAATAAGAAAGACTTGGGTTGACCAACTTCAAAGCACATTGTCTTTTATGTTGTATATGACTAGAAGTATTTATTTGATCAACTTGCTAGGAGGTATGAGATTTCTAAAGAAATGGTTAGGTATGTAATTAAAGGTGTGGAAACTTTTGATTCATCCACAAAATCAAGTTAAGAGTAATTAAGCTCGAAGTCAAGTTCTTTCCAAAGTAGAAGAGACTGATACGGGCGATTTTGCTTAAATATATTGTCTTATATTAATAAATATATATTTCAATCTGATCATTAGATTGAAATAAAATCTTTTTAAAAAATTTAAAAATATTTTTTTCCCAATAAAGTTCATGCTCATAGTCATCTAAGGTGAGGAGGGCCTTTAAATAAGACTCATAAGTCGTTGTTCAGGATTATTATATTTTCCTGGTTAATTTAGAATCTTTTTCTATTTAGTTCATAATTCTTTTATTGTTTTGTGAATTTATTGAGCATATTTTTCTAGCATACATACATCTTGTATAAAACGTGATTTTCAATTTTGATTATTAAAACTAATTGAAAACAAAATATTTAATAATAAAATTGTTCAAAAAAGTGTTAATCATAGAAAACTGGTATAATTACCCTTAAACCTAAAAAAAAGAGAGTTAAACTATTGTCTAGGGGCATATTTGTATCCTCATTCTAATTTTTGGTTTTAATAAATTAGGGACAATTAGGTATTTTAATAAATATAGAATATGATTTTAAAAAAACATGCACGTGGAAAGATCATGTGATCTCATTGGTATTTGGTGGTCAAATGGTAGCATCTAGGCAATATTCGGATCATTTTATTTTCTTTAAAATATGTTAACAGTGCCTGTGCTTCATTTTTAAAGAAAAAAAAAACAGTATAGCTAACGGCTAACTGGACCAACAATCTAGTAATCTGTAATTGTATGTACTAATTAATAATTTATTTAATTATGAATTCCTGCTTGAAAGTTAATTTCAATTGTTTTTGTTTAAAAATATATTAAAATAATTTTTTTATTTTTTAAAAATATTTTTTAATATAGCATATGAAAATAATTTAAAAATATCAGTAAATCTAACCGTAAAATAAAAAATAATTTATATTTTATATAGATGGCTAATCTTTTAATTAATAGATATATCATTTGGCCAAAAGATTGCATACCAAGCGAGCGTTCTAGACAGTAGAGGTATTGGTTAATTGTTACAAAATTATGCCTTCAATTATGTCTTTATTTTTAAATTTTATATGAAAGAGGTTGTCAATACCTGGTTTTTATTGATCGATAACATTTTGATTTCGGAGTATTTCAGCGTGTCGTTTCGGGTTTGTACTATTCATATATAATTATATATATATATATATGAAAAAAATTAAAATATTAATTTAACAAGCATAATTAAAATTCAAGATATATTAACTTTAAATTATACAATACAAACACAAAGTCAAACAAATATAATCTCAAAATTAGAAATATAACCACAAGTTAATTAAAATAAGGAGGATTTTAAGACCGTAACGGCACACCTGAATGATATTAAGATAATTTGACATAAATTTGGCTGGTATTTCGAAACGGATCTGGAATTAAAACTAAAACAAAAATAATATTTTTTATCTCGGATTTTTAATAACATGAAACATTTTAATAGTTCGGACGAACGAACAATATTGACAACCCTGTAAAAACAAGTTTATACTCAAAATTTCTTGAAGGGAAGAGGTATAACGCTAACGTTCAGTCAAAGTTTTATTTTCCTGTTATTATTTCAAGGGTTTTGAAAAGTGTGGAGTTTATATAGGGTTTAACTATTTATATATATTATCGAATTAATGAACGTTGCCCTCATCGATGAAGGCTAAAGTCTTTGGACAATCCATTCACATGATACCGATTATAAATGGCTTTGAATTGGCCTGGTTTTCATTAACAAATGCCAGCCGAGTTTTAAATTGTTTTTGAATGTGTTTTAAGAATATGTTTGGTTTGGAAAAAAATGTTAAATTAATATTTTCTTAATATTTTTTTGTGTTGATATAAAAAATAAAAAAATAAAAAACAAATTTGATAAAAACTATTTTAAAATTAAAAATACTTTTAAAATATACTATTCGCTATAATATCAAACACACTGTTTCAAAGTTTAGGTAAGAAAAATTCAAAAAAAAAAAACTAAATTAAACAAAACCAAACCAAACCTCACTATAAACTAAAAAGTCAATTTATAAAATCGAGTAAAGTCAAACTTATCGATTTAATTTGTCTCAATTCAAAGTTTTAATAGTAAGAAAAGGCAATTTTAATTAGATTAATTTTCTTAGTCAAATCTGAACCACAGATATTCAACCAAACAAATTATTTTTATATAATTTCTTAGCCGAGATAATATTTTTATTATAAGAAAATTAAAATTTTTGTATGAGTGATGCGTGATGGATAGATCTTTCCACTTCCACGGCTAGAGGTGTAATTAAAATAATATAGAAGTTAAAAGGTCATCATTTGCTTAACTCTAAGCTCGATTATTTTATGAGCACATGTCCAAATTTTACCCTTTTTTGTAATTCAATAATTTGAATTACATGATATAAATAAAATAATATTTATATTTGTTTAAATTTTATTCTTATCATATATAGAATTAGAACTATTCAATTTAAATTCAATTATTTACATTTAATTGATATATAATCTCTTCTCTTGATTAATAAATAACATTTTGTGTAGCATTCTTTATATAATATATAAAACCTAAGGAAACACAACAGTTGTTGCTGCAGGGACAGGAAAAGAAAGCATATATCAGCATCAGTGATATCGATTTTGCTTTATTTGCTGCAAATAACACACGAACAAATATGTCCTTATTGCCAAATGATCACATCTGATAGCAAAATGATTATTATTTTTAAATAAAATAAAATAAGAGTCACACAATGCTAACCCACTTGCTCCACGCACTAATCTCCAAGCATGTTCTTGTTGACTATCAATTAATCTCGGTCAAACTCAATCTTGATACCACCAATTTTTGCAAGACCTTCGCCATACCTGGGCACCAAAGTTACAATCACAGAATCATCATCTTCAGCTTCCAAATCCTCCAAGAGATCTGTAAGAGCCAGCTTGAAACATGTATTCATTTTCTTCCCATGTTTGTGCTTATGGGGTACATTCACAAAACTACCAGCAAACTCAGTCTTGTCGGGTGCACTGAGTGAGTCATCCTCGTCATTAATGTACACATCGAATTTCAAAGCTTTAGTCTTGTCAAACTCGACCCCTTTAATCACCAAAAGCTCCTCCTCCTCTTCTTTCTGCTTTCTGCTTCTCGATTTCTTTGGCCTTGCAACCTTAACACTAATCACTCTGTTTAACACCAGAGGGAAAGCAGTGAGTGGTGTCAACGCGTTCTTTTTCTTTTCTGCTGCAACCGCTTCCTTGTCATGGCTAAAAATTTGGCTAGCCACTTTCTTGGCTGACCTTCTCGGTGTTGGCCTGGATTGCAGCCAGGGAATTTCAACATCTTGATAAACATATCCTAGGTTTCTTGAATCCAGGCAATCTTTAACCGTGACACGAACAGGATTGGCATTTTCATCGTAGAAAAAGAATGAGGCATTAAGCCAATCCGGGTCAGTCAGGTCAGTTCGCCGCCCTCCTAATGTCTTCCACACCGACCACATTCGGTCAACGTTCGAGTGATGAGAGAAAAAGATTGGATCTCTAGCAGCTGAGTAGAAATTGCCCATGTCTTCGAAGTTTGGCTGAGTGTTGTCACCTGTCCAGATATGAATTGGACCGTGTGGGATATTCTCGATTGGACCAGGTTCAGGGCCTGGTTCATCACCAGCTCGGTATGAACCACCGAAAAAGAGCCTAGGAGTCTTGCCATTAGACACCATTTGCCTGTACATAATGGTGAGGTTGCTAGATATCTGCTCTTGGTCCGAAGTGGGGGTGTCTGTGCCACCCCAATCAAGATCAAGCAATGTTGGTGGCTGATGATTCTTGTTGCGGAGAGTATTATAGAGTGGCGATTTAGGATCGGCAAACATGGCTGGCAATTGCATGCCACCTGGAGAATCCCAGTTCCAGAAAGGCAAAGCAAAAGTTGGATCATCAATCAATTTGCCTAAGATTTTCTCGTAGAAGTAAAGATAGTATCTATGGAAAGGAAAGAAGAGCCAAGAGTTGTGAACTTGAACGTCTAAATTAGGAAATCCAACTTGGTCATAGGCACCATTACAGTAAGCACAATGAACATCGGCTTGTTGCATGAAGCTACGTGGATCATCAGCAGGAGAGCTTTCATGAGCTCAATGGCTTTTTTATATTTAGCTATGTAGTCTTTATCAGCTAAATGAGCTGCTGGTCTAACACGTAATGGAGCATTTGAAGAAGGTCGCTTGAAGTCTAGGATCTTGGTGGATGGTACCGGAGGGCAACAGTTTGTTTCATTCGCACCGGTGGGCAAGTCTGCGCTGCCACATTTGGTGACATCAGGAGCAGAGACTGGCGCAGCCAAGGCAAATGGATCAGTGAGACTTGTTGCACCATACAGGCCTCCTAGACCAATAAGTATATCTCTTCTAGTGGTATTAGGGTTTTGCGAACCATCATTTGTGGCTCTGCAGGAAACTCTAGGGGTATGAGAATGGTTTCTCTTCTTGAACAAGGAAAGTTGGGATGTTTTAGGGAATGAAGGGAAGAAAGTGGGGGTGGAGATGGTGGCTGGGGTGGAGGTGGAGGTGGAAGGAGAGAAAGAAGCCATGGTTTGATTTTGGAGTATGTTAATGATACAAATCGAAACACCACCTGCATGCCATGTTTTATAATGAAATGGGCCGACTTTTCTTTTCTTTTCTTTTCTTGATTCGACAAAAAAAACGAAGACTTTTCTCATCCAAAATAGGAAATAAAAAGGTTCAAAGTTGACACGTAATATATATATATATATATATCAAAACATGGCCACTAGCCTCGTTGGGAAGTGAGGAATTCAGGTAGCCAAAGGTGTCGTGTTAAGACCAGATTCCGAGGAAATTATCTTATTCTCACGTTACAAACCTCTAAGTTTCAACCTTGCTAGCGGTGCTCAAGATTTTCAAAGAAGAAAATGATTTTCGAAGGTAGAGCGCATGTGTATAAGATGTTAAACGGGTAGGTTTACCAAATCAATTAATTACACAATTAAAATATTGGATATTTTAAGCCAGGAAAATGCATTGGAAAATGTAAGAGAGAAAAATGACATCGTGAAGGCTGCTAGTGATGGAAGATGCATGTATATCAACAACTCCCTCTCATCTCTCACTTAATTTTTCTTACAATTTCCATCCTTAATTTTGTGAGAAAATGAAGATTGTTGTTTGAATTTTGTGACAATATGATAGAGATCGTTATTTAAAATATGTTTTTGTTTAGAAATATATTAAAGTAATATTGTTTTTAAATATTATTTTTGACATCAGTCCATCAAAATAATTTAAAAATATCAAAAAACAAAATATTTTCAATCTTTTTCTAAACCATTTTTAAAATACATTATCGAACCTACACGTTATCAGGAACAGGGAGGTTAGCGAATGAGTTGCCTGGCTGTTAAATTAAAAAAACAAATCGTTTGATATTTTTAAATTAGTTTTTCTTACACAATACAAAAGTCGTAATTAATAACATAGTATTTTGTTGACCAACGTACGGTGGATAGAACAGTGCATCTCACAATTAAAAAAAGAAAAGAACATTATCCGGGGAGTTGTAATCGAGGATTTTCCACATGTTTTTCCTTTTATTAAATTCGCAGCGTACACCTAATTACTGGTTTGAATTAAATATGTGTAGTGATTTGTATATTGCATGCTACTTGCTAAAAAATATTGTATTTCTGTAGTTTACAGGCTATGCACTCCAAATCCCTTGACCAAATCCATGCACGAGCATGTGGTGGATCAGCTCCACCATTAGGGAAGTGGGAAATAATTTTAATTTAATCGTCTAACATTTATTTATTTTTATTTTAAATTGAAAGAGGACTAGGATCTGACAGTTGATAGAATAGAGGGGATTGATTTTATTTCACCCCCATTCTATAGAATTCAAGACTTTAATTGAGACCTGGACCATGAAAATCAAACTTTCATATATATAAAAAAAAATGATGAATTATTTTTATAATTTGAGTAGGAGAACTATAAAATATTTTGGAATGTAAAAAATAATTTAAAATTACCGAATGATTGTTATTATTTAAGAAAAAGGATAATATTTTTTAGTGGAATACTTTAACCAAAGATAATATTGAGAAGATCACTAGCTAGGCACGACTTTGAAGAGTCAAGAGAGAGATTTGAGAGATAAATCCACTCTTGACATCCCCAGAGCAGGCTTTCTAGATGGTGCAGGGGGGAAATAGCTTGGATACCTTCGCAAGAAACATTTTAATTTGTCTAAAACTCTTAGGGATTGAATCAAATATTAATTTGTCTAGAAATATAATAAAATAAAATATCCGTTTCATTTTACGATATTTATTAGGACAAGTACAAAATATTACACGTGATGGCCAGTGGGAGATTTTAATGATTCTGAATTGAAATTGACGTTCATCTTGTTGAATCTAGGGTTAACGTGATGGCTATCGGTCCAAAATATATGAGAAGTTTAGGTTCTTCCTCCAGCTCCATGTGTTAATTAATGCCACCGCCATTACATCAGTGGTCAATGATCCGTGCATGACTGGCTGTCAATAATAATAATAATAATTATAAAAGTAGATTAACATAGAGTTTTCTTAATTAATCAACCGACTTCTTAGGTTTTGGGGAGAAATAAAAACAACAGGCTTGCACATTGCCGACATACGGTAAAAAATCATCTTCTATCAATTACGATAGTAATTTATGTTAGAGAATAATATAAATCATATAGATCTTATTTACAGGTTTAAGTTTTTGTGAGTTAGTTTCTTAACATGGTATCGAGTCTTGTACTCATCCTCATTCTATTTGATAAAAAACAAGCACAAGGTGATGTGTGCTTGTGCAAGTTTCAAGTCCAAAGGGCTTTCACTTGAAGGTGTGTGTGTTAGAAAATAATATAAATAAATAGGATTTTACTTACAAGCTTAAGCTTTTAGGTGAGTTGGTTCCTTAATTATTTAGATCTTTGTGATAAACCGTCACCCTCTCCCTCCATGACCTTAATTATATATTATCCTTTCATTTTGAAATCAATATTGTTAATTCCATAAATTTTTTCCATTTTTATATAAAAAAAACAAATCAAAATAAATTTTATCCTACTTGAAATATTGGTTCATTCTGTAAATCTCTAAACTTTCCAGTTTTTCCTCCACTAATTTCATTCTTAATTTGTTTTTTTATTGTAAATGTCAATACTATCGTTGCATCATTATAATTTCTTACAGGAGTTTGCACAAAAATGACTATATCACAATGCATGTCGTTTTGATTTGTAGACAAACGTTATGGGTCTGCTCTTTGCGGCATAAGCATGAGTCGGGTTCCACACATGGCCTGTTTTATAGCTTTCTAACCTTCATGGGTTCATGTGGCTTCATAGAACTATCATACTCGTTATTTTCTTATTATCAATTTAAATACTTATTTTATCTTTTTATGATTAGAAAATATGCACGGTGTCAAATTAATCTCTCTTAAAATTGGTCAGAATGAGGCAGCTTTTCAGAGGGTATTTCTACCATTCCAACTAATGTTCGTGTTTGACTACCAAATCACTGCCAGAAAAATTATAAGAAAAAAAAATGCTGAACGAATATCGAATAAGCGTGTGCTAAAGATTACGTAGGCATTGAAAAGTAACGATAGGAACTACGTTGAAAAACTACTATTAAAAAAGTATATTGTTTTTTATTTCTTTGGTATTTTATGATACTTCTTAAGTAACCATCTCACCTAAAAACTGTTAGTTAATGTCCTAGAATATAATTTATACCTCCTAAAATGAAAGTTCTTTGGTCTTCAAACTTGCACAGACTCGTATTATTATATGCTTGATTTGGGTGGTGCGATTCGAACCCGTGACCACTGGATCAACAAGGCTTTAGTATCATATTAAAGGTGTGTTTGACATTACTTTTGCGATTGCGATTGCGGTGGAAAAAAACAGGTTTTAAAAAAGTGCTTTTAGTGGGTTGCAAAATAAGCAGTTAAGTGTTTGGTTAAGGGTGTGGTTGAGTTGGAGGTTGCAAAAAAAACAGTTTTGGGTGTTTGGTTACCAAACTTTTCATATTGCTTTTAACTTGTGAAATTACTTTAAAGGGTGTGTGTATATATATATATATTGTAAATTTCATTTATTATAATAATATAATATAATTAATAATTAATGAAAAAACAATAAAATGACTAATAGATTAATTATTTTTTAAAATTTTGTAGATTAGTAATCATAACAATAAAATGTATTGTTATTATTTTAAACTGACTAATAGATTAATTTTATACAAAATTAATAGATTATTATTATACAAAATTATAATTTTGTATATTAATTTTTTTATGTAATTTTGTCATATATAAATTTATATATATATATAAAACTTCTAAAAACACATTTAAAAATAAATAACAATTTCTATTAATGTGAATACTGCAAGTAACATGGAAACGTCATTTGATTATCCCATCAAACTATTTGCCTCAATAAAAAGATAACTAAATTGAAGTTGTTTTATTTTATTTTTTATTTCAAAAGAATGTTAAATTGATATTTTCAAAATAATTTGGATGTGTTTTTAATGGTTTTGATACGAGGGAATCAAGATTATTTAAGAGAACATTAATTTATATATATTGTTAAATAAAAAGTAAAGTAAATGATTAGCATTCATTCATTGAAAAATCTACCGCGAAGAAATTAAAAAGGTCATGCAACACACTCTTAGTGGATATCAACATGAAAGATATAATAAAATAACTAAAAAAGTATAAACTTATCTATGCTCTTAAAAAAACAACCATGCACGTCGATGTTAAATTACTGATTGCCTTGTCTTCTTTTTTAATAAAATAAAATATATTTTTTTTATTTCTAACAACTGCCCATAAAAGATAATTAGAAAAAATACTAATTTAAAATAAAAATCTTGAAAAGCAATATTTCACAGCAATGACAAAAGTTGAGGTTTTCTGTGCTTTCCTTTTCTTTTTTCACTCGCATCAATAATGCAAAGCATGCACGCTTTGGATGAATCTTTTTTCTTTCTTTTTACTTTAGTCTAATGACCACCTCCAATTTCCATAAAGGGCGGCCATTCATGACCGAAGGGTTTTTTGGGGACGAGAGGAAGAGAAAGCAGCCGAAGGATCTGGTTTTTTGGGGACGAGAAGAAGAGAAGGCAGATCGAAGGCTGTGGAGAAGAAGAGAAGGCAGAAGGATAAGGGTGTGAAGACGGGAGAAGAAGAGAAGGCAAATCGTCTTGTCCACTGCTTGGTGCAGACGAGAGAGAAGAAGAGAAGGCAGATCGAAGGCTGTGGAGAAGGCAGATCAAGAGAAAAGAAGATGCTCGGATGATGAGAAGATAAGATTTTCTGAAGGGTGTAGATTTTCGTCCGTGTAATAACCAACAAATATATTTTTAATCGGAGGTATAAAAACATTGTGAAACACAAATCGGCAAGAAAAAAGCATCATTTGTTAGCTTTTTCCAAATGTCTGAGATTCTTAAAAAATGGGTGTGGGACCCACCCTCAAAACACAATTTATGTTTTACCAAACATCTAAATTGTGGTGCGATCTGGCCATCACAGATCACACCACAATACCAAACCTGGACTAAGTAACCATCTCACATAAAAGTTTAAGCTGTTAGGTAAGACTCTATAATATGATTTATATTATTCTCTAATATATCTCCTCAAGTGAAACTTCTTTGAGCTTAAAACTTGCACAGATACACATTACCTTGTGCTTGATTTTTATGAAATAGAATGAGGGTGGTGTCATTTGAACTCTTGACTACTAGGTCAACAAGACTCTGATACCATGTTAAGGAACCATTTTATCCAAAACCTTAAGTTGTTAGATAAGGCCCTAAATATGATTTATATTATTCTCTAACAATACCAACAAAATATTCACACCTAAAAATACATTTCTATCATTTATTTTTCAGCATAAATTCCCTTGTCATTTTCCCCCTAACATTCCATCAATAAATTGCTACATCTTCTATAAGTTTCTTTTTTTTAAAAATCAAAACGAGGGCAAAAGTTTCGATGCAATAATTATGTCAAAGATTTCAAATTTTTGCCATATTATTCTAAGAACACAACAATGAGTTCTTACAAGACATTTTACATGGTAGATAAACATAATCACTCCTTGATATGCTTGCCCATCAAACCATGATTTTTTTTTTTGAAACAATGATTTTTAGAATGGCCAGTTCATTATAGAGGTGATGAAATGAGCAACCTTAATATTGGTAAACTTTATAATCAATTTGAGGAAGCCATTTTCATATTATTATAAAAATTTAAATAACTCGATACAAAAATAACATCATAATACAAAAAAAAAATACATAAACGATTCACCTTTTTATATATTTTTCTGAAGTGGGCTTTATCAATTAAGGAATGCTTGATTTGTTGTTCTCAATGGTTGAGTCCTTGTCAATAACTTCTTTCTGAAGATGCGTCTTCATAATTATCTCTTAGATTCAATCACAGATCGACATTACTACTCCATGAAATAGTAACAATCTTAATTGGGACCCAACTAATTATTCATAATCTCTCCCTTTAAACTTATTTAATCTAAATTAATACCTTTAATTATTATCAATCACATACAAAATCCCTTTCTCCAATTTTAAACTTAACCTTAAAATAAATTAAAAAATGCTGTGATATGTATGAAAAAGCAACATATTCTTAGAATACGTCAAAATTAAATAAAGACTTGAGAGGAATCTTATAGAACTGACAGTTTAACTTATGTGAAGAACATTCCTAACTTGGACACCTTCAATCTTCAATCTTTACGTGTCTAGAGCCTGCTATTCAAAATTCAACTCCATACAGCCTATCAAAATTTCAACAATGATGGTTCAGGCTGCTTTCTTCTGCCTCTCTCTCTCTTTTGTAATCGTCGGTCACCACCCTGAAAGGAAGCTAAAATTTGGATTTTTATACCTAGTCAACTGTATAACCTAAAATGCTTTAAGCCTTTGTCCTCTCTTTTTTTTCTTAGATTATATGGGTTATGGTCCGGATGAGGAGTAACCAAACCCAGCAGAAGTCTGGAAACCTTGTCGATTATGACGTCGGCAATTGTCAAAATGTAAGCCAACTTTTCTTCTTCGATTATTCCTGTGGAATTTTATCCCTTCGAGCTTTGTTTTCAGTGCTGTTACTCTTAATAAGCATTATATTTATGTCACGGATTACTGATAAACTCTGTATAAAGTTCATCGATGATGGTGACTACTGGTAAAGTTGCTATAAAAAAATACTATTGAATGTATAGAAAGATGATATTTCCTGGTAAGAATATACAGAAAACTGTATTTGGAGCATATTGATTTCAAGTTAGCAAATGCTTGTCATAGACTTGTAGGTTCACGAGTCTGAGGTTCTGTAACTGATGGATTGCCAAGGATCTGCCCAGATAGCTAAATCCCTTCTTGATTGAGTACATGATTTAGTAATTTGTTCCTTTCCTTTCACGATTCACCACAGAAAATGGTCAATTGCAGACAATTTCTGATGGGCCAATTTCAAATTGCCCTTCTCTTCTTTAACAGTCAACAACTGAAAAAACAGGAAATGATAACTATCGTCGCTATGATTTAGACATTGCAAATGGCTTACGAGTCGGCACACTCCTGCTCATTATGGCTAGTCAAGCTGCTAAGAGGGTGTTTGTTTTTGTGACGCAACATGAGGTTGTAAGAAAATTGAGGAATTGAGTGTTTGGTTAAGGTAAAGAAGCAAAATTTTTGACATGGGACTCACTTATTTCACTGCTGAACTAGAGTTTCACGGAAAGCAGCAATTTGCTACTTTCCGAGCGTTTCGATGGGGATGGGGAGGGGTGGGAGGCGGGAAAATATATATTAAAATATAAAAAATATATTTTATATATTTTAAAATATAAAAATAACATAAAAATTAATTACAATAAGTAAATATATTAGAAAGAGATCACAATATAATTTTTATCTCGCAATCCTAACTTGCATGCCCAAATTATTAAAGGAACACCAACAAACCAAAAATCAAAATTTCAAGGACCAAAATGAAACTTGCTGTATATAGTCAATTTCAATTGAAGAGCTTAATTGAAAATAATTAAAATTTTCATTGAAAAATCAGTAATATAGATGAAGTCAAAAGATCAAGGACTTACATTAAATTTATACAAATATGAGTGATTGTACCATACTTTCCGACAGCTAGAGAGAAAAAGGGAAAAGAAAAACCATCCACAGGCGATTACACGGTCACATTTGAAGCACATGCACCACGTATGGAGTCATAGGACAGGGCGGCGAACCATATGACACGGCGGATGCCTAGTTTTAACCGATAAAGACCACCGCACGCACCGCCTTAAAGGCGCATGTGCGCGGAACACTGCTGTCGCGTTTGTACAGGCGCTGCAGATATTCCGAAAAGAAATAATAAAAAATTACTTAATTACCCATACACCCCTGAAGCTAGCGATATTTACAAATAAAAACCAGGGATGAAAGTACTGCACTATCCCCGATTCAGACAACGGTTTTTGTTGTTTAGGGGGCTAATCTTGTCGGTTTACTGTACAACAAATTCGGAAATACCATTCATGTCCTGTGTAAATTTCTAAACTACCCCTATTCTGGTTTACCTTATTTTGTCATTTAGGGGCGCTATTTTAGTAGTTTTACTGTGGAACAAACTCGAAAATACCATCCATGTCCCTTGAAAAATTCAAAAATGCCCCCCGTCCCGAGGGTTAAAAATTTTGGATCCCGGGGATAAAATGGTAATTTTACTGTCACAATAAATAGTAATTTGAGTTTGTGTGAACAGTGAAACCTGTTGCAGGAAATGTGCCTAAAGTTTTATATTATAGTTAATATTATATTAAAATTTCAAAGTAATCAGAGAATATGATAAGTTTGCGAGATTGATGATGACATTATCATAATATTATACATATTTATAATTTTGTTCAGAAAAATTATTTTATTGTATTTTTTTAGATTCAATTACACAATTCTAGATAATTTTATTTTCGAATTTGAACTAAAAATTTTCTAAACTAACCGAAAGAGAATTGACAACTTTTGTCTAGAGCATGAGCGATTGTCCTATTTATCACCTTCTGGTTTATGCTATAGCAAAACTTTTCTTAACATTAATACTCCTTTCCAAAGCTTCTCCGAGAAAAAAAAAGGAGAGGTGATGTTTTCTATTTTCGCTAATTTGATCAACGCATTCTTGAACCAGATGAGGTCTGCTTGCTGGCATTCTCTGTTCGTAATGCCTGCCACGCCAAGTACTTGTCAGATCATTCTCACTCTTGCCGGAAGGTGAGAAAGGCAGGTTCTGTTCATAATGCATTGTATCTGAGCTTTACTGTGTTAGTTATTTCAAGGCTAGTGTGTTAAGAAATTATCTCATCTAAAAATTTAAGCTGTTAAGTGAGTGATTTATATTATTCTCTAACACACTCTTTCAAGTGAAAGCCTTTTGGGCTTAAAATTTGCACAGGTTCACATCATCTTGTACTTGATTTTTATCAAATAGAATAGAAGTTGTGAGATTCGAACTCGTAACTGCTAGGTAAATAAAGTTTTGATACCATATTAAAAAATCATCTCACTTGAAAACTTAAACGGTTAAATGAGGTCACATAATATAATTTATATTATTTTTATAAGGTGTGTTGAAATTTGAAGAAAAACTGGAAAATTTGTAAAAACACGTACTGTTCAAATCTGTACGGACAAATGAGCCAAAAACCTGAGAACATGTACTGTAGCGATCAAGAACTGGGCCTGGGAAAATTTCCAGAATTGAGAGAAACATTTCCAGAAATAAAAGAACTTTTAAACTCTGTAATTTGAACTAAAAGAACGTGAACATGGGTAGAATATTTCGTTATGGTTACTGCCATCCCATTAATTTTATTTATATGAATCAAAGTATTACAACGGATAGAATTTCAAAA
Source organism: Salix exigua (assembly GCA_032356905.1). Classification (NCBI taxonomy): domain Eukaryota; kingdom Viridiplantae; phylum Streptophyta; class Magnoliopsida; order Malpighiales; family Salicaceae; genus Salix; species Salix exigua. The sequence goes on from CM063598.1 coordinate 10,789,992, forward strand.
TTCTGTTACAATTTCAGCTTATCCATGATTTGACTATTAACTGAATTTGACTAAACATTGACTAATTGACTAAAGGATGTTAATCATCCTGAATACAATGTGAATTTAATCATGAAACAATAAAACTTGATTCTTCAATCTTCGATTCTTCAGCTTCTTCATTCTGTCAGCTTGGCAGGCCTGGAATCAATTCCAGAATTCAACAAGGTGGACAGCTTTCTTATAACAGAGACACTGGTACAAGGACGGGGAATCCATAACCTGGGCTGATTTGGAACTTCTGAAAGTATTGGGTTTGTCTCCGTTTAGTTGACCTGCATGCTGTGATCATGGACAATTAAGATTTATCATACGTATGTTAGTTATGCCAGATTGAGTTTGATTAAGTACAAATTAACTACGTGGTCTGGTTTTATATTTCATGTATTTCGTGTTCGTCTGTTGCTTCGTTAAAGCTGCTCTTGTTCATCATCTTTTAGTCTTTTTGATACACTACGATTAAACTCTATCTCTCTTCATTACCAGATACCTGCTTGATCATATACCAGAAATCAGCAGTTCTGTTCTCTTTCTTCAGATAAAGACATCATTTTCGGTTGATATTGACTAATGAAATGGGTCCTAAATATTCGAACTTGATTTTGTCCAAAACAAAGCTTTCCGGGAAGCCAAATGCTTCGCAAGTTTCTAGCTTCCATGTCAATTCTTTCATTCAAATTTTGGTGGCTGATATTCCAGATCAGGCTCTACCCCCATGTTATTTGGTCTCTAGCTTTGTAATGGACCCGAAAAATTGGACATAAAGTATGAAGAGCATATGCGCCAGCCAATAAACAAACTTGACCATTGAACAATAACCTGTCGTTGAGACTTCACTTCTGTTTCTAACCATGGAGAGTGCTTGGGATAATTTCCCAGATCAAGTTTGTGATTGAGCAAATAATTAGATGCACTTGTCTACTTGCCCAAGAACCCTCTTCCAGAACCAGAATATATGAAGGATTTTCATAAGATGAATAATCCATCATTAATTGAAACTACATTTTATTTGAACTTATTTTCAAAGATCATAAATTAAAAGATCCTTTCTATTCTAGTACTTGGAGAAGGATTGCTGCTAGGGTCTCCAATTAGAGGTGCAAGTGGGAGCCATGGTATTCTCAAAGTTCCAAAATGATCTCTGAAGTTTAATATTTATTTCATATAGTTTTTCTATCAATAATTACTATATACATTCTCTTATTTGTAGAATATATGTTTTCCTGTTCTTTCAATCTAAATCCCCCTTATTTCAATGTTCAAGGGGCATGCGTACTAGTTAACAATCAAATCTAAATATTTAACATAAATAATTTTAAATAAATAAAATAACAATGATACGAGCTCAAATGGGCTTGGTCTTCCACCAAAGCCTGATAGCTGGATCATTATATCGTCTTTCTCCATGTACTCGTATAGTTTGCGGTGTAGGTCTGGCACAGGATTTCCAGTCATCAATTCTGACCTTTGTTTTAGCAGTTCAGTGCTGACATGATCCATAATCATCAACAATGGTCTTGAAAGAGAAAAGAGAAGGCTACATATAGCCTCAACTTGCACAGATTCTGCCCGGCTACAGTGTTCAGAGAATAAGAACAAACATTCTGGACAATTTATAATAACAGCAATCTAGTGCCCAGATATGTTCAAGGATTTAAGAGAATCAAGCAGAACTCGTCATGAGAATTCTAAAATGCTAGAAAGATATTGCGAAAACTACTTTATATTAGGAATATCTGTCAGGAATAAAAAAGGAGAAAGATTCTGAACAAGTGGTGAGAAAGAAAAAAAACCACATATCCAGCCAGAGAAATATACATATCCAGAAGAATCTTCCGTCACATCTACTTGTCAGCCTAGCCTATAGCTGGAGAAGACCCCATCACTCATCTCTCAGATTAGATACCCTTCTCTATCACAATGTGAACCCTAACCCCTTACCGTACTTCAAATGGAAATTTTTCCTTCAGGATTGAAACATATGGAGGTGGAGGTAAGATAAGGAGAGAAAACGACAGCACAATTGAACACCTTATACTATAGCCTCAAGCTGGAACTAACTAAAATTGTTAACTCATTAATATAGAATTGTGATATTACATATGAGACTGACCCTTCACATAAAAACCTCAAGAACTTGGAAAAAAAACAGAGAAAGGAGGGTTTTATACACACTTCTAATAAGGTTAATAAAGACCTTTGCTATGGTTTGATTTCAGAATCATCCCATGGTACATTGAGATCAGCAGAGACGAAATTCTCAATATCATCCCAATTCCAGTAATTTGTCATATCCATTCCACTGCTTGTATTTGGCACTTGCAATGACTGAGTGATGGAGCTACTTGTGGAAGGCATGATGGTTGTGATGGTTGAGTCCTCCATAGATTCTCCTGTTTGGTTATAAACATTTGAGGGCTGGAAGGAGGTGCAAATTGAAGATGGAAGCGTGTCAAAATAACTTGAATATGGAAACAGTAAGCCTTGATTTTGAGGTATAGACACAGATGAACCCGAAAAGACGCCATTGTTGTTGATGTTAAAACTTTTGGTGTCCAAGTTGTCGCAGCCGATTGAATTCTGCTGCAAAACTGAAGATGGTGGATTGACCATTGCTTGATACAGAGTTTCAGAGAAATTCCTTTGACCACCATGTACAAGATCAGGATGATTCAGCTTTTGCTGCTGAGCTGGAATTGCCAACTGGGGATTAACCCTATTGATCATATTGTTATTGTTGCATGGAGCAGCGGTGCTTACAGTGCTTGAAGAGTTGGTGGTGTTGGAACTAGTTTTCGATGTTTTCTGCTTCTTGTTTTTGCGGCCACCACCGACAGGAACATTTCGGAGAGTGCCGCCTTTTGTCCAGTGTCTCTTGCAAGTCTTGCAAAAATGCCTAGGCTGTGACTTATTATAGTTATTGTAATAACAGAACTTTGTGTTTGTTGACTCACACCTTGGACACTTCAAGAGCTCGAATTGCAGCTGGTTCTGTTCCTGCTGCCTCCTTATTACAGGAGGTCTAGGCAGCTCCAAAGTATGAGCCTGCAAAAGGGTCTGGCTCCAATCTAGCCCATCGCCAGTAACCTGCTTAGAACTCAACCCCATCTCTTAAAACGCCACAAAAATTCAAAAAAAAAACACCAACCAAGAGATTGAAGAGGAAGTAAACTTTCCCTATTCTTAGACAAAAAAAAAAGAACAAATTCTAGCCAGCTAGCCCTTGGACCTTGGAGCAAGAAGAGAAATCAATATGAAGAACAACAAGAGGATGAGGTTGATCCTTGTGAGGCGAACAGTGAGGTATTGCTCAAGTGAAATCGATGATATGATTGTGTGAAATGTTGCTAGGAAATGGGTAGGAAGGTGATGAGAAGTGAGCATGTCTATTCGAGTCTCTATCTATCTTCTTCGTCTAGTCTCCTCCCTAAATATCTGACTGATAAACTGAAATAATGATGGTAACAAGAACTTAAGAAGATCAAGACTACTCAAGCTACCTTGCTTCTTTGTTGTGTTCTAAGAAATTTTTGAGTGATTTATGTAGTGGGGGCTTGCAATTTTCGTAACAGATGTTCTCTTCCTTTCTCTCTCACACAATAATATACTCACATATATATACAAACATATACATATATATATATATATATATATATTGCTATTTACTTAGTCCTTAAGGTGGTGGCGGGTTGCTGACACGTGGGTGATTACCGGCCCTTGATAGTGCCTTGATGCATGATCAGTTGTAAAGAGGACGTAGATGTTTCTTGCTACTACCATTCTATGACTAGGAATAGCTTGGATTTTATTTATTTATTATTGATCACTTAATTTTTTTAAATATTTCTACATTATTTATTGAGTTTTTGGTATTTATTATTTACTAATTAATATATATTAGGTTGATATTAACATATGTATATATTATATTGTATTAAAAAATCAAAATATTTTATAAATATATGTATATTGTATGAATACATATTTCGAGTTAAGTTAGGATGAATTTCAAGTTAAATTTAATAATATTTATATTTCATATATTATTCATCAGGTATAAAAAAAATTATATTAATTCAATCAAAATCTATGAAATTTGATTAAATTGTTATCTACCATTCTAACGCACGCACAAGAATATAGTTGGAAATTGTTATGAAATGAAACTACACTACTATTGTGCGGTCTTCTCATGTCTCTTTCTCATAGAATTGTTTTTCTTCTTCACCTTCTCTTCTCTTTTGTAATCAAGATATTTAGGTACACATTTCTCATCTGCTAATCAACTTAATATGAGATTAATTAATCAAATTATCATTCTTGAAGATCTTTTTATTTATATAAGAAAAAATTAACCCAGTTCACGGGCTTTCTATCCGGTAATTGATGACGATGATGATGATGAATATATTAAAAACTTGTGTGATAACTTCTATTTTTAAATATATTTGTTTTGAAAAAAAATGAATTGATATTTTTCAACGATTTTAATGTGTAGATGTCAAAAAAAAATAAAAAAAAAATCTAAAAAATAAATTATCTTGGTATATTGTCAATAATAAAACACATTTAAAAATACTATACATCACAAAACAAAACACACATTTAATTTATCTTGGTGTAGTAGGTGAAGATAAATTAAGTGAACATCAGGTTTCTTAACTAGATTAGGCTGCACCGCCATGAATATGTCCCTACATGTGGGACCATAACTTGATGAATTAGTAGGGTAAAAATCAAAACAATTAATAGGATAAAAAATTAATTATTTTTAAAAATATTTTTGAAAAACAAGGAGAAATATACTAATTCATATTAATATAATGATGTCAAAAAATAAAAATAAAATAAAAAAATATATCATTCGAATACATTTTTAAATAAAAAATATTTCCAACCACATTCTCAACTGGATATATATATATATATATATATATATATATATATATATATATTGATGAGCTTCTAATTTATGGATAGTTTATGAATAGAATAGTTAATTCTGTAGTGAGATATATTGGGCGTCACATACAATTAGGGCCACGAGAGGCACATGTATATGATTAAGCCACGAACAAGGCATAAATTATTAGCAAGTTGAAGCTTATCTAAACAAAATCAAACCTTTACTGAGTGTGTTTTTTTTTATATTTATTTGGTAAGGGAATGTGAATATATAGAAATAAAAAATGGTCGGTTGGTTAGGTGAAGTGACTTTGTATGGCCGCATTATTAAAAGGGACAAGAAAGAATGTCAGTCGGACAATTTAGAAAGCGACAAGCCATCGCTAGCTTGCTTAAGAATGAATCATGCTCGACATGAACTAGTCTAATCCGTCCAGCTGAAACCCTAATTAAACACATTTCTTGACTGTGTACACTGTTTGATTGCTAATTAATTAATACTAGCTGACGAGCTCGCTCATTTTGACTCATCATATCAAGAGCTTGTTATGAACAGCCAGCTCCTGGGTGGCTCTGCGTGGATATAATTAGTTTACTGATATGCTATCATTCGAAATTAGAGTCTTAATGATAAAGATTTCTTCTTCTTTTTTCCCCGGATAATTGATTTCTCACAGGTTTATCGTGAGGGTTAACATATAATTTATATTATTTACTAACACATATCTTCAAGTGAGAGTCATTTGGGATTGAAACTTGTACAGACACACTGTTATTTGAAAATTGTGAGATTTGAACTCATGACTGTTGGATCAACAAACTTCTAATATCATGTTAAGGACCTAAAAACTTAAAGTATTAGATAAGGCATCGAGATATAATTTATACTATTTTTCAAGGAAATGATGAAGACAGCATTGAGAGGGCCAATCCGGTTGGACCACTCGTGCAATTCCAGGGTGGATCATGGATTCTCAAGGTTGGTGTGCTTGGATGTTTAATTCACTTTCATTTTTTGAATTTATAAACCCTAGCTGTTACATCATGGTTTATGACCTATACAAAGGGTCGTCGCAACATGACAATCGCCCGCCCACCCACAGACTACAGAATATGTTTATATATATATATATATATATATATATATATATATGCATGCACTAAACTATGTGCTTGTGCAGGTATGCATGAAATTGTTTTGATGGATGGCTTCCATGAAAGAACCAAGAACTAAGCAGTTGCTGATAACATCTATATCAGAATATCTCTATGGAACTGTTCTGTGAAGCTTTGTTCTTTTCAAATTGGAGACTCGGAGCATGATGGTGATAACTCACAGCATTTTTTAGTGGGGATATCTGGCTGGACTCAGGCTTAATTTGATTCAGAAATTAAGCAGAGGTTGCTGAGAAAACAACTCATGTAGGGAGAATATGAATGACTTTATGAAGAATATCTGACTATTCTAAATTATTTGTGATAGAAACCTAACCAAGCTATAGCGACAGTAGCAGTCTATATATTTATATAGCAATCCTTAGATATACACTTAAAAGTCAATGTTTGAAGTCCCACATCACGATTAAAAATAAAATAGCCATTTGATGTGAAATTAAAAATTTAATAACTACATGATTACAATCTTATCATTTTTATTTAAAAAGTGTGGCAGAAAATACTATAAAAACTATAGATTTTATCAGGCCATGATGGGAAATTTCTTAATCTCTTTCTCAACCCGTATGAAGATCATATCCAGAAGTTGGCTTGAAAACTTGAATTAATTAAAGGAATATTCACCGCAGCATTCATTTGGAACAATATACTCATCATCATCAATGGTGAATCTTATTAAGTTGACTAAAACCCGATCGAAAGAATACAGCCCAAGTCCATCAAACTTGTGAAGAACGATGCTTCAAATCAAGGTTACCGCACAAACCTCGCACAAAAAGACCAATTTTAGTGGGAAGCAAACGAGGACCCCACTGTCCTCTACACGGCCAGACACATAGAATCACACTAGCTACGTATACTGGATCGAGGTGGATGATTGTTGTTCATGAAATTATTATGATCATGATAAGCATCCACTCATCATATCCGTCCAAACGGGGGCTGGCTGGGAATTGCAGTCGAGGAGGTGATGGTGGGGCCATGATATGTAGCCTGTAGGGCGAAGGTAAGGGATGGAAGAAGCAAGGAATATGATTAAAGTGTAGTGAGGAGTCATGCTGCATGCACTTGTAGATAAAAGATTAGATTTTTTGTGTGTCAACAATAGGTTAAAGTACCAAAATATTAGATTCTTTGTTCACAGAGAAAACTTAGTGCTGAAGAAGGAGGGTCTCATTCATGGATTGCCGTCTACTGTTTTTTTCTGTGTATCGATCAGGTGTCGTATATGGCATCATTGTTTTACTATTATTTGTACCTTCGTCTTTATCTGAATCATGGATCTTATGGCATTTCATTTTCGTCGCCCCACCGGTCCCTTTCTTTTTCTCTTCTATTTTTGGTACATGGGATTGCTTCACAAGTCAAGTGCTGGCTGAGGCAGAAACCAAAACATACACATCTACGTAGGTTTCGTTTCGGGATGAAATGGCATCGATCAATTAAGACATTGTGTGTGTGTGTGTGAACGATTTAGAACTAGAAAGGCATTTGAATTCCATGATTTAATATTTTGTTGTTTCTTCTCATTGTGGTATAAACCACGCGGTGTCCCAAACGCTGACTTAGATTAATCCACGTTCGTACTGGGTGGGCTCTGAAGGGATGAAAGTATTTTCTAAATAGTAGGCTCCATACAAGAGAAATGATTGAACTTCTTACCTCTCTTAAATGACGAGAGTGTCCTCAAACATGAATAGTTGTTTCTTCTCTTAATCGCATGATAAGCGCGCGTTGATACTTTTCATACTGTGTTCTCGTTGCTTCATACATAGGGAAGGGGTAGCTTTTAATACTATGTGCTACCATGAAGGATCCTGCCTGTTTTAAACCAAATTATAAATTCAATTATATATATATATATAATTTGTATATTTGGAATAAAATACTAAATCATTCAATTATACTGTTTGGAAATTTAAGTATTTCCCCCCTTAAAAACATTTCATTTTGTTCAAAAATATAATCTTTAGCTACAAGAACCTTTATGTTTACCACTTCTTTAATTGCTATCCTTGCTATATTTTTTAGAATCTATTTTGGTTAAATTGAAGTTCATAAACTCTAACAAGTCGCGATGCTTATTGTTAAATAAATAAATAAAAAGATTGGGTTGTGGGGCTCTGTGTCATTTTCTCTTTATGCTGAGAAGCAGAAATCAAACTTCTCTTCTTTTTTCTTTTTTTTGTTTCAAAGCGTGTACACATTGCTCTCTCTGAATCCCATTTAAATAATCTGGAATGGATAAATTGTCACATACAAGCAAAGCTTACACAAGCAAGGGGGGATGATTGGGACAGTAGTAAGGAAACAATCCTTTCACTGATCAAAATATAGCGTCTCCTGGTTTTTAGCCATAGAAGCTTCCATTGTCAAGTATTCAACGGAGCATATTCATTTGATTGTTAAATAACAAGAAATCCAATTACACATGGAGTGTCCCGTTAGCTTTGATTTTACATAGAGGACCCAGGCAGCGTATGAACTACATACTACAGTAGTACAAGGTTGAAATTGAGTGCCATTGCTGGGCACTTGATCTTTCTATCAAAACCATACTGCTGAGAATTCATGAAATGATCTCATGCAAGTGTTTTGGTGCAGGAATTAACCTGAATTTGCTGTAATTATTTCTCTCAACACTGTTGACCTCATTTCTAATAGCCTGCACGTAACCACCTTAGAATTTGAAATCCTTCTTCTTTGATTTCCCATCCTTTTCCTGCATCTTACGCTTCCTCTTCTTCTCATTCTGCAAAAGAGATGAAACAGTAAAGATCTCGATATCATAGATTATTAGCGGCAATCAATGCCTTAAAAACGAATGCCTCTCAAGTTTCAAGGCATATCTGGAATGTGGGGTCTAGCCAACCACTCCAATTAAATCATTAACTAGTTTATCCGAAAAACTAGGATCGTATGGTTAATTTGATAAATGGCAAACCTCTGCAACCATGTCACTGAAATCCTCTCGCTGACTGCGTAGCTTCTCCTCCTCTCTTGCTTCCTCATATCTGTCCAATAGACCCAGGTTAGAAACCAATTTACATAGCATTCATGATTTGATGACAAACATTAACAAGAGTTTAACTTACTTTGAAGGTAAGACATTGTCCATAACTTCCAATTCTTCAGGTAGTAGAGTGACATCAACTCTATCTGTTTTCTGACCTCTAAGCAGATCAACCTGCATAAGATTGACATGATTGAAACAGCTTACTTTTGTGCAATATATATAGCACAATCCCAAGTGTATAACTTACCCTTTTGGCTGCTGTCTTGTCCTGGCTGCCAGTGTTAACCACATATCTGCAAGCAAAATCAAGTTGAAGAATGAGAACAATATTAAACAAGACAAAAGACAATATATATATATATATATATATATATATATATATATAGAGAGAGAGAGAGAGAGAGAGAGAGATTTAGTTATATTGCATACGTGTGTGTTGTTCCAAGTAGAGTCCCTGCAGCAATTCTCTCTTGTTTTTCTTCGAGAACCTGTAAGATAATCAAAAAGAAAAGAAAAGAAAACATATCAGAACTAGATTTCTAATCAAAATGTTAAAAGTATAGTTAAGTATAAACTCACATGAAACTACATAATTTTGAATAGTGAAACTTACTTGATAAAGAGGCCTCTCAGGTTCCTTTCTCTGCTGCTTACGAAGGTCAATAACATCAGGAGTCTCAACCCCAGTTGGTGTGCTGTACAAGGAAAACCAAGTCAATTCACTGAATAAAATCATGTAGCTTCAATATGATGAAAAAAAGAAAAAGCAATACTAGATAGACATTGGCAAAACAGCGTGCTTAAAAGTAGTGAAATGGCCAGTCATATGATTGCAATAGCACACAATCATCAAATCTTGATGAACTACACAATTGTATGCATAGAAGGAACAGCTGGCAGCATGATGCATAAGCACACAGAACTTGATTAACAAACAATAATCATGATTGCAAGGTGCACACGCTAGTAAACATCAAAAAGTGAGGATTTCAACCCAATACCTTGAAAGGCTATCAACAGATTGAACACCATCCTCCAACTTCTCTTCATCAAGCTGTTCCTCCTCCTCCTCCTCCTCCTCTTCCTCATCCTCTTCCTCCTCTTCTTCTTCCTCCAAATCACCCCAATGCTTGGTCTTATCAATTGGCTCCTCCTGCATTGAGACCCAACAGATATTAGAACTAGTAGCAAATTATACAATCAGAAATTAATAAGATCCGAATTACAAAGGAGAAACTAATTAGGGAAAGTACCTCATAGTTGGGCTGTTCTTGTATTTGAACCCCAAAAACATCTCCATATAAAGGGCGCCCATACTGTTCACAATTCATGGAAGTCAATAGGTTTTGCATTGAAATAATTTTGGGAGGACAAATAGAGGCATAATATGAAGCATTTAAATGTGTCAGAACAAGGAAAACAGCTTACTTCATCAACAGGAGGCTTGCCCCAGCCACCAGCATGATATCCAAAGCTAGCTCCAGGAGGAATAGGAGCATTAAGTCCAGGAATTTTTAGATGTGGATATGATGGAGGAGGGCCATATCTCTAGAAGAGGCAAATCAGTCAATATAAACATTAGAAATACAGGTAAAAAGTGAAATGAGTACCACGACAGACAAGCAGGGAACTTCAAGATCAAGTACAGGATGTTAAAGTCAATCCGACCTGCATATTAATAAGCCAGGGAGGAGGTGCACCCTCTGGCATGCCAAGAGCTTCTTTAAGTTCATGTGAAAGACTGCCTGGCTTCATTTCCCTGAGCTTTACCTGCACATCAGAGAAAAAATTAAATAAAAAATGAGGTATATTACATTAATGCCCCCAACATTTTCATTATTATGTAGCACGCTTAAAAGCCCGTAAAATGAAGAAATTAATCGTCATCTATTTTTTTTTAATATAAACAAGCATAATTACTGCATCAAAACCATGAGGTTTAATTTGGCCAAAGTATGGTGAATGTATTGCAAATTTATCATGTCATCTTATTTTTCTCTTAAGAAAAACATAATGCATCAAAACCATGAGGCTTAATTTTGGCCAAAGTATGGTGAATGTAGAGCTGCAAAGCTCATGTAAAAATAACAGAACAAATCTGCCTCACGAAACAATCAAATTTTATAGTTTATGCACAAGATTTTTCAAGAGACAACTTCGTATGCCTTGCACTACTTTCATTCTGCACAAATATCTACAGAAATTGGTTAAAGAGCTTCAAAACATTTCCTTCATCTTACTTCAAGTAGAAGATATTCCCTTACTGAAGTATAAAAATAAACAAAGTCAATGATATCAACAAAACAATAATAAACAGTCATCAATTTTTTTTAACAAAAGAGAAACATGCAAGCGTAGAAGAAGCATAGTATAAAAAAAATACCTCAAACTCTTTTCCTTCATGATACAAGTCACCATGTGTGGTTAGCTTTGGCTTTGTTTGATACTTGAAAAAAGCATCATGGAGAACCTAACAAACAAAAACCAAATTGTAAACAGAAGCAAAAAATGGCAGAGAAACATCTCATGGTCCTACAATGAAAGGAAATATATAAATGTAATGAACCTGGTAGTCAATATCCATTTTCCCCATCTTTGGCTGCATCCTCTCACGTTGCTTTTGTTTTAACTTCTTACCATCTTCCTTTTCAATGTAAGCCTGCACAAGTGAAGGTGATTAACAATTGCTGTAGTATGAGAAGAAGGATTCAAAACCCCTAGAATCCAGTGGGCCAAACCCTTGAAATCCACAGGGGATGACTCCACAAGAAACTAGGATTCTTAAAATCCACAACCAATAAATAAAATATAAAAATATTGACAATTCAATGGAAAAATTATTCAGAGATGATCTATTCAATAGATTCCCTCAGCAATTATGATATTCCAGAATATCATTTTCACATGAATATCAAGCTATTAACCAGTAGCGATAGTTCATTTGGTCATCATATAACCATATATTCCATATACAATATATCAAAGGCAGTATTACTTATCAAGACCAAATCAACAGTTCCCATGGCTGGCATTCTTGTACCATATAAATAATGATAAATCAGCTGAGCAAAATTAAATTTTCTGATTTGATTTGCAGAAAATATTTTTATTGTTACACTGAGACTGAGGGAAAGAAAAGATCAAAAGCTGTTGTGGTGTTGTTTAAAAACTGGGTCACTTGAACATGCATCAAGTGATCAAGAAGTCAACGAAAGATTATTATTTTCAGATGGCAAGAGACTGTACTGTATATGAGCAGAAAAGTGAGCAGCAATGGTTATTCTCATCATGACAAGCATGAACATGTGAATAACTTATAACATCAAAACACCAGCATGGTATCATACAAGAACTACTGTTAAGAAGTCAGATATCTGATGAAAGGATTCTTTTCTGACAATTAAAAATATGTATTAGTCCAAAAAATCAAGCAGCAATGATACATTCTTCATCAGACAAATATGAGCATGAGCATGTTAAACATAACTGCATAATTATAATAAAGAATAATTCATAGCAATGAAGTTACCTGTCTAATTTTCTCAATTCCTGTTGCTGCAATAAAATCAGGAAGCTGAAAAGGTTGCTTCTCAATACCACGCTTACCCTGCAAAAACCAATCAAAAACTTGATGAGATGCCAACTTTGCAAAAATAAGTGCTATCTGAATACATTGACATCCAGTTCAGGTTATTTCATGCTACAAACTAAATTAAATAAATAAATAAAGTTGTACAAATCTAGCCCCAGCATTAAGCACAATGGCAAGGCATCTGAAAATTCAAAAAAGATTAATTAGCACCTCAATAGCAGGAAAAAAAACAACCCATTCTGTAGCTTACAAATATAAGTCAAAATTTTACAAAAAATAAAATAAAATTCCTGACACAAGTAGTGTACAAATAAACATATTAACTTGTAGATCAGGCAACAGGAGCATTCCATTTGGTTATCATGTGTTAAAGAGTCTCAGAAGAGCTAGAGGAGCAACCAGTTGGTGTTAAGAATTTAAACAGAGGTTAAATTTTGAAGTCCAGGGTTTGGAGGTTTGCTGAATGTGAGATATTTCATAAGAGCTAGATCATACTGAGACTCTTGACATACCATGGCCAGCAGGAACCTCCTGCTGCCTGGTCTTGAAAGAAATTATGGTTCATATAGTATCTATGTCACATGTCACACTATAATATATAGTAAAAGAGAAATCACTTAAAGGTCCTGTTTGCCAAACACATACAAGTCAGGGCTCCATGATTGTCACAGCCGCTCCCCTGCAAGAACCACATGTATACATATAAGAGAAACCTCATCGAGCGTTATCTTTCCTCACCCCATCCCTGAACCTCTCATGGTATAAAATTCCCATTTATCATGCATATTCTGATCCATAGAGCTCCTTTTACAAGAATTACTGACCTGCAGAAACTTCCTTTTCTGGCACCAGTGTCTAGGCACAGGAACAGTATTTTTGTACGACTTCAAAAACACTAAAAGCTTTGGGTCTGCAGAAGTAGCATCCCAGACCTAAAAAGTGAATAATTTGGTGAATAATCAAACACTAATGACAGTATACATTTTGTAATAACCGAAAACAATGGAAAAATGATAAACCACTGAAATGCAAAGAAAGCAATAGTACCTCTACAACATCAGGTCTGGAGCATATCTGTTTCAAATCAGCAATTTTCATCCGCCGTTGAAGCTGAAAACAAACCACCATTCAGTAACGATATAGACACTATTCATTATATTAATGCAAAACACCAGCAACAAAATACTGCATCACTATAAAAGCAAACCTTTTTCTTCTTGTTTGACATGCCTTTCTCCTTTTGTTCATTATCTTCTTCTTCTGAATCTGAATCTGAGTCAGTTTTCTTCTTGGCATCTGCATTTTGGATTGATTCATCCTTTTTATCATTCTCCTATTTGAATTAAGAAAACATAAGATTCAGATAACCGTTCTTGGAAGGGGAAAATCATGAAATGGTAATGCATAAATTGTCAAAAGAAAAAGGGAACAAAGAAAAAGTAATCCTTTTACCTCAGAACCAGCACTTTGAAGGAAATTAAACTTTTCAAAAATACTCCTGAACTCATCCATGCCATCCTCTAACTCTGCCTTTTCAGGGACATACTCAATTACAACTTGCTCCACAACCTACAAGTTTTGACCAAATAAGAGGATGCTACATTAAATTCTACACATTAGAACTTGCATTATTTACAAAGAAATCGACATATAAACACGTGGTTTTACAACAAGTTCAAATTAACCAAGCAATAGCAACGATGGCATTGATTCATAAAAAGTCTGTCTATTTATACAGAGAGCTGCCAAACTAACAGTGGAGTGAAACTCAGAGTGGCAACGTGATTACAATTCTAATGACAACAAGATACAGAAAAGAATGATAAGGCAGCGCAGGGAATAGTCATAACCTCCATGTTTTCAAAATCATTCAGTGTTTTATTCTTGATTTTATCTACCTCAGCCACCACAACCAGTACCATAAATTCCCAATGATTACAACTATTTTTTTCCCGTTCTCAAAAAAGCTAATACAGAGAGCAGCATGAGCGAGATATCATGCCGACAGAGTGTATAGAATATAAAACCCTGTCTTCGAACCACCTAAACTACCAAAAGCAAACACTAACGTCTCATTTCTAGAATGGAGTATAAGGCCCTAATTCCACAATTCATACAACAATAATAACCAACTCATACCACAAAATGAACTAAAATACCTCAGATTCTTCAAGGATTCAAACAAATAGATAATGACAATAGCATTACCACCAAATGAAAACCCTAGAACTAAACTACGAACCTGTTGAGAATTGGCGTTCTCCTTTGCATTGCCACCATCATCATTGGAGGCGTCGCTTTCGTCTCCGTTTGCAGCAGCTGCGGCGGCTGAAGCATCGGGTGCCTGAGACTTCTTCTTCTGCTTGCGTCTGCGACGACGGCGTTCACTCTCTTTGGATTTCTTTGCAGAGCTAAGGTTAGTGGAGGCTAGATCTCCATTGGAGACGACGTGGTTTTGATATGGCAGAGTTTCTACAGTCATGGTTTTCGTGTGAATTACAAGAGAGATAAAATCGATTAATTTTAATGGCGGTTTTTATCAAGAAAAAACAGAGTTTACGGGAATCTGGCTTGAGGATGATGGCGAAGCCATATAAATCGGGCCTATTTTCTTATATGCGGACATGGATGTTTGACTCATTGGGCTCTCGGACCGGGCCATGAGCCTGTTAATGTATGCCAACATGGGGAGTCCTTTCTTTTTTAGAGGGTGTTTGATAATAAATTTGAAAAATATTTTTGAAAATTTTTATAAAAACAAAAAAATTATTTTTTATTTTAAATTATTTTTTTTGTTTTTATATTATTTTAATATGATAAATTTTAAAAATTATTTTTCAAAAATGATTTCTATTTTAAATTAAACTTTTGAGCTTAAACTTGTAGAATGAACCTGCATTACCTATTACTTAATTTTTATCAAATATAATAAAAGTAGTGAGGTTCGAAC
Organism: Salix exigua; assembly: GCA_032356905.1. NCBI lineage: Eukaryota > Viridiplantae > Streptophyta > Magnoliopsida > Malpighiales > Salicaceae > Salix > Salix exigua. Next base: position 10,805,670 of record CM063598.1, read on the forward strand.
TCGTGATTACTGGGTCAACAAGATTCTAATATCATGTCAATGAATCATCTCATCTAAAAACTTAAGCTATTAAATGAGACTTCAAAATATGATTTATATTATTCTCTAACAATTTCGTAGTTTACATTGATGAGGAATCACCTTCTGCTATCAGAGGATTTGGATACCACTTTCTGAGGTTTTCATCGATCTATGAACTCTTCTTGGATATATTTAGCACAACGTTTTTTCAGTACTAGCGGTGCATATGAACAGGAGGGTTATGTTCGGTGTGGGAATTCTTTCAATCAATCATTATAGGGGTTGCACCGCTTGAAATTCTCAAATCTCAGTCGTCGTTGGTGATGTAGAATATAATTGAAGAAGCTACAGAGCAGTTGGGACTGGAGGGTTTTTTCATCTGAAAATTCTAAGTTAATAATCGCAAACAACTTAGAATCAGTTTTACATGAACATTAGTGGTAAAGAAGGAATCATCTCATCTAAAAACTTAAGTTATTTGATTTGTATTATTTTCTAAAACATCCCCTCAAGTAACAGTTATTTCAATCATTATAGGTGTGGGAATTCTTTCAATCAATCATTATAGGGGTTGCACCGCTTGAAATTCTCAAATCTCCGTCGTTGTTGGTGATGCAGAATATAATTGAAGAAGCTACAGAGCAGTTGAGACTAGAGGGTTTTTTCATCTGAAAATTCTAAGTTAATAATCACAAACAACTTAGAATCAGTTTTACATGAACATTAGTGGTAAAGAAACAGAACCAATCAGTTAAGGAATCATCTCATCTAAAAACTTAAGTTATTTGATTTGTATTATTTTCTAAGACATCCCCTCAAGTAACAGTTATTTGGGCTTGAAACTTGCAACGACCTATATTATTTTATGCTTGATTTTTATCAAATAGAATTGGAGTCAGTGAGATTCTTATACAGATACAGAGACGTTACAATGGTGTGATTCACACAAGTGGCTTGAACTTAGAAGTGGCAAGGTACATTTTCTCCCTTGATTACTGCACATTAAAATCATTTTAACTACGAGGATTGTTCATGCTGAACTGCTGAAGCTGCTGCTGTGATTCTGCGGATACGGTTTACTTTTGATTTGCCATTGGATACTGAGATGATTTATCTTTTAGTTTTATTTTTTTTGTAATACACAGACAAAGGAGAGCAGGAATTTCGAAAATGGTAAACGTATGAGTTTATCTTGTAGTGAAACTAGTAAGAACAATATACAATTTCTATCTTATTTTGATTAAAAGAATAAGAATAGTGCATGGTTGAAAATGATTGAAAGTGAAAGACATAAGAGCTAGCCACATGCAGCTAATGAACACAAAAGAAAAAACAACAAGACGGTCCATCGATGTTTACATAAAGTGTCCAGCATTCATGTTGATCCAAACATGTGCCACGTCCAATCTAACCCCACATTCATTCATGGTTGACAGTTTTAAAATATGATCGGGGTTGTTTTTTAAGGTATTTTTGTTTAGAAATATATTGAAATAATATTTTTTTTATTTTAAAAAGAAAATATTTTTGATATCAGCACATCAAAATATTCTAAAAATATCAAAAAAACATCATCTTTGTTGACTTGGTAAAGTTGAGTTACTATGTAAAATTCATAGTCCGAATAGAATATATATCAATATTACAAGTTTATCATGTGTTTTAAATTATGAGATCAAGATAATTCAATAAAAAAACATTGATGATAAATAAAGCTAAAATTGATAAAAAAAAATAGAAAACAAATATAAATTAAGATATTTAATAATGTTACACGGGTCATTTATCTAGTTATGTTTAATGATTCTTTTGTTAAAATCAATTTATAAAAAAAAGACAAACACTTAAGATTTAGTGAATAAAAGAAAAGAAAAGAAAATATCATATAAGGTTACACATATTACAATTATCCTAAGAAGATAATAATTTATAATTTATAAAACTAAATTGAATTTATATGAAATACATAAAAATAAAAATAAAACTACTAGCGAATTATATTAACCTCATGAACAATCAAAGATACTAAAAAATAATTGTTATTTAATTTTTTTTAAATAAGCCTAAAAATGGAATATGAGGGGTATCAATTAAAAAACAAACTTAGAGATTATTTAAAGAAACGTTAAAAAATTATTACTTAAATAAAACAAAATATATATATATATATATATATATATATATATATATATATATATATATATATATATATATATATAAAAGAGGGGAAAACCCCAGTCCTGACCTGTGACTCACCTTTATTTTTTTACGGAAAAAAGATAAAAGAATAGACTGGCAACGTTTCATCTGCCAGCTTATATATCGACCACTACAAAATAGTGGTTAAAAAGTCATCCCTACATTTTATTTTTTTTATGTAAAAGACTCGTTTTCTAACTCATTTCAATCATAAAACACCCGACAAACACCTTCCGAGACCAAGAAATCAACTTTAAAAGATTAGGGACTAAAACTCATTTTTAACCCAAAACACCTCGTATTATAATTGTTAGATGAAAAACGGTAAAAATAGCTACAGTTTGCTGTAGTTTTTGCTAGTAATACTTGATTACACCGACTAACAACTACGACGGCGTTCCATGCAACATGCAACATGCGAGATCAGCAATCAATTCATCAAGACTGGCAATCACATAAAGTTTATTGCCTAGCTTCTTCATCCTAATTTGCAGTTCACTAGATAGTTTCCTTGACTTCAATCGTAAGTTTTGTTCCATTATGGTTGAAACAGTAAAAATATTTTGTATCAGTTAAAAAACTAAATAAAATAACATTGTTTTTATCTCGGTTTAAATTCCAGTCTATTCCGGATTTTTTGGCCAAATACAGGCTGAAACGTTCACATTTCATTCTGCCCATTCCGTTTCGGCCAAACAATGTCAATTATATCCCTTAATTCAACTGTTGTTTTGAGATATAATTTTATAAGTAGTCTTTTGATATATTTATATATATTATGTTAAAACTTCAGGGTAATCATAAAATATAATGATATTGTGAGATTGATGATTACATTCTCGTAATATTATATGTTCATAATTTTACTGTATCTTTTTTTAGATTAAATTGTACAATTCTTAATAATTTTATTTTTGGATTTGAACTATTTTTTTAATTGATACATAATTATATATATACATAAACAATATAACTTCGAAACAGTATACAAAACATTCTGAAACTAAAATATTTCATTCCAATTGAAAAAAATAAAAAATCAACCAACACGATATTGAAGACTTGGTTCATACTCAATATCCTCTTCTGTTTTTATCCAAGAAAAGAAACATTCCATCGAAATTAATTAAGGGAAGCAACACGATCATCATTGGACACGGCCAAAACCCATAGAGAATTAAGCACTTGCTGTCATATAGAAAATATCAAGTTCACAAGGGTAGCCATCAGCAAACAGCTTGTGTGTCAGCTAATAAGCTCCTATTTGACAGGCCACCAGAAATTATAAACAATAATATAAATTATATTTCAGGTATCATCTAACCATTTAAGTTTTTAGATAAAATTATTTTTTAATATAATATTAGAGTTTTATTGACCCAGCAGTCACAAGTTTTAATTTCAACACCCTAATTTTATTTGATGAAAAATCAAACACAAGTGTGCAAGTTTCAAGCCCAAATTTTTTTCTCTCTAAATAATATAAATTATATTCTAAGACTTTACCTAACAATTTAAATTTTTAGTTGAGATAATTACTTCTAACAATCAAATTTACATGAACATGATCGTCCACGATGCAAGAACCCTACATATGATGTCTTTTATTCTGGTGAAACATAAGGAATTAAACATTAGGTAACAGGTAAGGCTTCACTGTCCATTAAATAAAGAAGCGAATATTTCCAAGATTTGTTTTGACTAAAGTTCTCCCAGAATGTAATTGTAAATCTACCAAGTCTAAAAGTATATGGATCGGTGATAATCAAACAAAAATAAATAGGTGATGTATGGGCAGCCAGGAAGTAGGTGCCTGTATTAATGGGAGCTGAAAAATCACTTTCAAAACTTATTTTAATAGGAATGGTCCTCAAAAATGATTCATATTCACTTCTTCTGATGACAAATCATAGAGTTTACTTACAATTCATATTCACTTCTTCTGGTGACAAATCATAGAGTTTACTTTCAAAGATCCAACCTTGATGAATACTTTTTTTTATAATCGGGTTGTCCAGGTCAGCTTGCACACCCCACAACTAAATCACCTGACCCATTGAATATCCTACAAGTCCAATGAGCAAGCTCAATGAGCATGTAAGGCACCGCGGGAGTGACAGAAGTGCTTGACAAAGCTTGAACTTAGGATGAGAAGAAGACAAGCTCCTTCTCTGACCACCAGGCCGGCACCTTGTTGTCCCTTGCTTAATACTTTTTTATGCCCAAATGGTGTTCCTTTTTTATGCTGTGCAAGAATCTGCAGCAAATTACATGACAATCGAAAGGGTCATAGCTCTGAATGGATAATCTTTTTCTTAAGGAAATAGTGGAATGATTGAAGTGGTCCTTTATCTACCATGTCAACAAACCAAAACTATTATTAGAGAAGACAATAGCATTAATTAAGCTATTTCTGCACCTTATTATAAATGCAAGATGGCTTGAAATTGCAGTAGATACAGAAGGTTCTTATTAGATTCCATTTTCATATCTTGGAAGAAGCTACACATCATATAAATAATAAGAAACAACCCATTGGGTTCTTTCTTCGAACTTCGTCGACACTGTAATGGTGGAATGGATTGAGTTGGTCCATAACCACAGCAACAGAGAAATCTTCAATTTTTCCTATTTTAATTTACAAACTCGAGCTGGAAGAATTGCAGAATACACAGCAATCCAACATTATATAATTGATTATGCTTCCACTTTCCACTTTAATCTCCCTGCTCTGCTTGTTCCATAAGTGAACTGCAAAACTTTCACTTTCAATCTGCTCAAGTTTTTTATGCAACCATGTCGAGTGAACCTTATCTCTAGGCCCTCTAAAGAGGCTTCCAACTCGACTCCAACTCACCGGATAAAATGCAGATGGAGGCAATACGGTGAAGTTAAATCCAGGCCTTCCACTGACTCTTGAAACAACTCTTGAAACCAGATAAGGACCATTGTGACCCCACTTGTTTCCATCAAATGTGAGTGCAAATTCTTCGATGAATTTGTAGAGTAATGGATGCTTCTTATCAAAAATCAACACAGCGTTGTTCAATCTGCTCCAATTCCTAGTTTCAAGATCAATAGTTTGTGCCCCTATAACATTCTTCAATTTGGTAAATCTCTTCAGCACTATCACATCAGTGTCCATATAAATTCCACCGAACTTGTACAGCAAAGCAAGCCTAACCAAATTAGACATATTTTGACCCAGAGAAACTTCTCCAGGGCTAACATTCCCTTTCTTCAACCCTTTAAACCATTTCTCAGCATGAGTATCCTTGAATAAATAATCAAAATCAGGCTTGACAGCAATCAATTTAAACCCTTTATCCAAAAATGGCTTTAAAACAAGACTCCCACTTTCAGAATCCATGGAATTAGAAACAATAACCAAACAGGCATCTGGATGAGACCTGAACAGACTCTCAACGGAGAAAACCTCCCTATCACCAAACGACTTTAAAGAAGAAATCCAAGTCATAAAGAACCTAACCTTACATCCATGATTCCCAAAGAATTCTCCTACATTTGTTGAGAACCGCTTTAAATTGTCGGCAGACCTCAGCATCCTCTTCACAGCTTTGTATCCATGAGTCGTCTTTGGCTTGAAAACCACAGAATGGTTAATTGGTGTCATTGTAATGGCTGGATTCTGCAAAAGCGGCAAGAGGGTCTTTAAAATCACTTGTGGGGTATCTTCTTTCACTGCATACATCACTGAAGCTGGGAGCTTTTTGAGTGGATTTTTAGCCAGATTTTCATGTGAGAAATTGGCGGGTTCTAGCTGAGAATTGGAGGGAAAGGGAAGGTGAAAGTAGAAAACAGTGAAACCATTATAAAAAAGTAAGAGGAGTATAAGAGCAAGAAGTGAAGTTGGTAAGCACAAAAGAAAGGCAAAGATCGATCTTTTTATGTCTTGCAACTGCTGAACATAGACAAGACAATTCAGTTTAAGTTTGGTGGTTTGGCAATGCATGGTGTTCATTAGCTAAAACTTGGTTTTGGGTTTGGTTTTTTGTTCATTTGTGTGCTAATGAGAACCTTGAGAGTTGCAGACACAGGGAGAGAGATTAATGGAGGGTGAGTGAGAGAGGATTTTAATGGAGGCGGCAAAATATCAAAAAGAAATAAATATTTTTGTGTGACGGGTTTTGGCATTGGGAACCAAAAAGACAGTCTACAAGAAGTGGGACTGGCCAGTGGGTATATTTAGAGCAGGATTATAATTGTTTTTAAGAGTATTTTTTATTTAAAAATATATTAAAATTATATTTTTTTATTTTTTAAAATTATTGTTTGATATTAACATATCAAAATGATTTTAAAATATCAAAAAAATTATTTAAAATAAAAAAATTCAAATTTTAATCAAACAGCAGTACAATCACAAAAACAAACATGCCCATAAAGAAGAAAACATTATATATATATATATAAAAAATGTCTTACAATATATAATATGCTTTGCTTTGAATTTATATAAGTACATATAACACAATGAATTTTCTCGCCCAATCTCAACTTGTAACTCCTTGATTTTATATCTATTTATATTACAATTGCTCTCTTAATTTTGCAATCTTTCACCAAATTTTTTGAGTTTTTTTTCAAAAGAGAAACACAAATAATTATTTTGAGTTTTTTTAAATATATAATATGTATTTTTGTTTGGGATTTCAATAAAGAGAAAATAATTCTTTTAGATAACTTTCCCTATATATAGTGGATAAAATTGAAAAAAAAATCAATAACATGAAAAAATCTCAAATAAAAAATAATGATTTATAAAATAAGAGTGAAAATTGAAAAAACAAATTGAGGGTGACAAAAAAATTTGACCACAAGAGTTTTTTGATTGAAGGGCTAATAAAATTGAAATAATCTTTTAAAAAAAAACAAAAAAAATGAGGATCAAATTATAGCCTCAATCAGGTTGAATAATCCGGTTTTATTTCAATGAGATGATAAAAAAAATAGCAATGATGTAGGCATATGATTTTTTTTAATGATCATGATAACTTGAAAAAACAAATCTTAAAATTGGATGAAAAAAAATAAAAACAATTGGCTTGACCAAACCCGAAAGTTGCGTGATAGACATGTAAGGTATGTAATAAAAGAAAAACTATCTTGGATTAACCCTCAAAACCTATATCACAAATAATTAAATCAATATAACTAAATTAATTATTTATTTAAAACCTGACCCCTATATCACAAATAATGAAATCAATATAACTAAATTAATCATTTATTTAAAACCTGACCAATTGATATCACTGTCAATATCATTCCGATCGCCGTGTCGTTCTATCTTAAATATTTTAAATAAAATATTTAAGAGCAGGCTTCGGATTTCAGACGTGAGATATTCAAGAGCAGGCAAACTTGAAATATTTTAAATAAAATCTTCATCAATCTTTCATTGTATCTTCGTGAAATATGTATTTTTTATGATATTTTTGTTATATTATATAGGATTTAATATATTTTAGTTGCTGATAGTTTTTATTTTATGTCGTCTTTTGATTATCTTGGCAAATTGAAATCATTCTTTTTATTAGGATGTTTACATACTTACAGGGATGCGTCCTTCCCAATTACGTCTAAGACCCCCAATAAGTGCAGGAAATGATGAGTAGACTCCTATTTAAGCTACTGTATTGATAAAAAAAAATAGTTTTAAAGAATAATAATAAAAAACTTGTCAAACAAATCCTAAAATAATAACTTAAATTTATGATATTAAAAATCAAATAAAGTGCTTGCCGTTTCACTTTGTACCTAGACATAGATTATTATGAATTCCAATAGTAAAATTACCATTTTACTCTGACCTGAAAAATTTAACCCTCTAAATTGGGGGTATTCTAGACATCTTTAGGGGACATTTGTGATATTATCAAATTATTTGGGGTTTTCTAGTATTTTTCATTTTAAATTGCACTGTGAAACTATCATTTTACCTCTGAGAGTTGATAAAAAGACACGGAATAATAAGGGTGTGTTCGATTTTTTACACAAATTCGTGTATAGTGAAACAACGCAAACACCCTAGAAAAGATAAAAACGATACCTTGCACGAAGGTCTGATCAGCTTTGCTCCCTAGTCGAAAACGAGAGAAATATTGTTTCTTGGTCATCAAAGAAGCAACCCACTACTACTCTTCATCTACATAAGTAGAATATAGAGCAACCACTAATGTTATCGCTTAACTAACTTAGATTCGTTTTTTTAGAGAATAATATAAATTATATTATAAAAACTCATCTAATAACTTAAATTTATAGATGAAATAATTTTTTAATATGATATCAGAGACTTGTTAACCTAGTGAACATGAGTTCGAATCTTATTATCCTCATTCTATTTGATAAAAATCAATCGTGATCTGCGTGCAAGTTTCAAACTCAAAAAATTTCAGATATATTAGAAAATAATAAGAATCATTCTGTAATTTCTTCTAAGTTACTTAAGATTATAGATGAGATATTTCATTAGCATATATTCATGAATTGATGAGATATTTCATTAGCATATATTCATGAATTGGGATAAAATATTAGTCAACAAGCCATCATCTAACTTGATCAAATGTTGGAGCAGCATGAATATACTGCTGACATACGGAATACAAGCTGATGTTCTTAATTCTCTCCAGCTTTATCTCTTCCCCTGTCAGCTTTATCGTAACCATTGAAACACAAATTTAACAGATGTGATTAAGATCTTGAAAGGTTTCCACCACGAGGCATGGAGATGATGATTGTACTTGCATCTAAGTTAATTTCGAGGTGTTCACGTGGGAATCATACGTAATGCACTGGTCTCTACAGCAAAGGCGAAGAATGATTACATCAGTCGATTTCATGAATCCACCCTTTTTTGCCTGGATAGTTCGTGGAGATCCATGGATGCATCGTTTGTTTCATTTCATGCAGTACTTCTAATTTACCTTCATTTATATGGGTTCGATTTTTAATTATTTGTAAAACAGATACTCTATTCATGGTTTATATTTTTTAATCATTTTTTTTATTAAATAAGTACGTACACATTGCTAGACTAATATATATATATATATATATATATGATAAAATTTTTAGATAAAATAATTATATAATATGGTATTAGAAACTTGTTGACTCAACGGTCACGAGTTTGAATTTCATCTCCCTCATTCTATTTGATAAAAATTAAGCATAAGATAGTGTAAACTTGTGTGCAAATTTCAAGTGCAAAGAGTTTTTACTTGAAAGAATGTGTTACAAAATAATATAAATCATATAATGAAACTCTACCTAAGAGCTTAAACTGTTAAGTGAAATGTTTATAAGAAACACATGCCATTAGAAATATTAATATTTATCAAATTTAATTAAGATTCTTTTTTTTTAAATTAAACATATATTTTAAAAATTACAAATATACTAAATTATTTATTATATATATATATATATATCAATAAATGAATTTATTTCTATTTATCTCCGTCTCCATCTCCATGAAAAATAAAAGGTCACCCCTATCCACCAACTGTCAAATATTGCAACGATCCTCCATGGAGCCATATTGATATAATAAACATCTCAAATAACACATCTCTAAAAGGCTATACATGATAGTAGAGAACTTTAACAGGTTTTGAATTCAAATAGTAATAGCCTGAAAAAACCAAAATTTTACTCAAATTAACTATATCCTTAAAATATGTTTTTGAAGGAATGAACTAATAATTGAATAATTGTAAGATAATAGCCGAAACAGCAATATTTTAGATCAAAATAATTATATATATATATATATATATTAATCATGATTCCGATTAATGTTTAAGACCTGAATTTTTCGAGTTAATCCATTAAATCTAGCTGGATTTATCAACTATGGTGGATGAATAGCTATGAAAAAGATGTAAAGCATCAAAGTGAAAGTTGTAAAGCAAGATAAAGGGAAGAAAAGCGTATCAGAGAAAGTTAAGCCATGCCAGTTATGATTCTCTAAGTGTCTGATGTTCATGGACAAGCCATCATTGCTGCTGCTTAAGACCATTTCTTTCCCTGGTCAAAAAAGAAAAAAGGAAAAAAAAAAGAAATCTGCATCCTTAATTATCAAGCAGACAAATTTAATTGGCCATCTTAGGCAGAATCAGCAAATATCCTACCATTTTGATGGCTGTTTCACCTGAATCCATGCCAGAAAATCCCATTGAATCTCGTGCTCCGCCGCCCTCTCCTATCGCCTCTGGCCGAAGATCATCCGTCACCAATGATGAAGTCCTCACTGAATTTCTTGAGCACTCTCTACGTGTTCCGGATTTGATTCTACCTGACAACTTCTTTCCAAAACAAAAAACTGTCGAAACACCTCCAAGAATCGATTGGCAATCGTTGAATTCTAAGGAAAGTAATTCAGTTCTCACGACATTGGATTCAATAGCAAGAATTGGGTGCTTCCAACTAGTTAACTTTGGAATTCCAAGTGAATTTATAAAGTTGGTGTCGGCCATGGCAGCAGGGATCTTTCAGCTTCCTTCTGAAAAGAAGGCGGCTGTGATGAAGTCACCAGAGAAGCCTTATGGATTCGAGGAAGTTCATGGCGATCATGAGGCCGAGAATGAGTTGAGTGAAGAGTTTGTGTGGTGTAAAGATAAGAGTTTGAAACTAGATATGGAGGGGATATGGCCAACTGGATATTCAAATTTCAGGTAATAATTAACTCAAAACATATATATATATATATATATATAGTCTTCATATTTTGTTCTTCTTTGAAAGTGGTATTATTAATCTGTTCTTGCGTGTTGCTGTCTTTGTTTTTTCGGTTAGTTCTGAGATTTCAACGTACTTTTCTATCGTTTCATGTTTCTCTTGATTTTGCTTTCCACGAAACAACAAGTCTATGAATGAGTGCATTTCTAATAGGAAAGATTCTACACCGGAAACTACAGAGCTCAAAATTTCGATGAACACCGGAAACTACAGAACTCAGAATTCCGATGAGCTTTCTTATACTAGTTCTGCATTGACGTAGCTGTTAAGAATTTATGCATGTTTCAGTAACGTTGCGAGGCTTTAGGTGAATATTAATCTCTGCATTTGGTAATTAACCTGCACAAAAACTGCTCTGGTGATCTTATTCAGCGATATTATTCATCCTCTCCGATTCTTTTTCTCCTTTTCTTTGGAGATTTTTTGATGAATTCTTGAAGGGTTTTTTTTCTCATCTCTTCAAATATGAATACTGGTGTGTCACTAACTATAACGAAGCTTCATCTTATGCCCGAGTTCTCATAATTCGCAGCGAAAAAATGGAGGCCCTTTCGTCAGATTTAGGGAACTTGGCAGCGAAAATTCTCCAGGTTCTGCAAGAAAACTATCCGAGGAAATCAAAGTATGGAGATGATATGAAGCCGAAGCAAGATCTGATCATCAGCTCAGTCAGCCTTTACAAGCATACACGTGGCATTCCAACAGATCGAGGCGCTATCTCCATGGGATACGATGCGTTCAGAATGCTAATAAGGGGAACTGAGAACTCCCATGCCTTGTGCTTGCATCTATGTGACGGCTCATCACAATTTCATGTTTACTCCAAGAAAGGCTGGGTGTCTTTCTGCCCAGATAAAGATGCGTTGATTGTCACTGTTGGAGATCAAACACAGGTATTACATAAACTGCTTAAATAAAAGAAGAAGAAGAAGAATCACACTAGTCAAATATTTGTTTAACTTAAGAAGATCCATACTATACGATATCAAAAGCAGTCATGCTGTCCTCAAATGACGTGACATGAGGACAGAAAACTAATTATCTACACAGTAGATCTTGAGTTCAAGTTAAGACGTGTATTCTTTATAAGAACGTGGGATAGCTGAGGTTTTACTCGTTCATCTGGTTCCAGCTATGCCCTCTTTACAACTGTGACACAGTAATGATGTGGAAATTAAACTCAGCATCATGAACTTAACTTTTCATTATGTTTCCTTTAGATCCAATGACAGCTATTTATGTTGATGTGGTGTAATCATATCATGGGAGATACTGTAAACTAAACAAGTTCATGGAGAAAATGATTGCAAATTGATGCTCCATATTCTTCCACCTATGCACTGATAGCCTCTCTTCTCCTGCACAGGCTTGGAGTGGTGGCCTGTACAAGCATGTTTTGGGAAGAGCCGTCTTTAAAGGTGAGGATGAGGATAGTATTTCAATGGCCTTTCTGTACTCATCTCCACCAAACGCCACTATTTGCTGCTCCAAAACCATAAAGGGAAAGACTCTTTCCCTTGGCCAACAAGCTATATTGGCTATAATTTCTACTCTGGTATACCATGTATTAGTTTATTTTTACAAGAGATTTTGACGCTCTCAAATCGATTCATCAACCTAATAATAAGAGTATACATGTATGATTCTTATTCTTATTATTTTTGTTGTTGTTGTTGTTGTAATGTTAGCCTATTTATAATATTACAGAGGTTGAGTTTGAGTTTCATATAAACTATAAATCATAGTCATGTATAAACGATTAATAACAAAAAATGAGTGGACAACATGAATCTCAATATAATTTATATTTTGTTATTCATGAATGCCCTTTTTTGTGACATTTGTATGTATTAGAATTTCTCTTTGGATGCGAGTAAACTCTATCGATTAAAATATATATTTTATAGGTCCAGGTATACGAGTAAAATCCCGACTGTTATCGTGTATATATTAGAATACTAATTACAATGCAACATTTCCTAGCATTAATATGCTAAAGACTTTTGTTTTGAATAGGATTTATCATCAATCAAATAACTTGAATCCCTATTTTCTTAGCTGATTGATTTTACCAATCATTTCCATTAATCAATTGTACAATTTTACTACCAAGCCACATTGATGGGGGATTTTACATAATCATGTTCCGATAACAAGACACAACTTTCCACTTTTATTCGAAGGACGGGGCCAATCTGCTAGGTCTAGAGCCACAAAACTCCCATCGTAGTCAGGTCTGATGGCTCAAATCCGGAACACGTAGAGAGTTCTGTTAGGACATCGTCAATGGTCACGGGTGATCTTCGGCCAGAAGCTAGAAGGAGAGGGTAGAGAAATCAATGGGATTTTCTGGCATGGATACAGGTGAAACAGCAATCAAAATGGCATACTATTTGTTGCTACAGCTTCAGATGATCGATCGAATTAAGTTTGTATGCTTGATAAGGATACGAATTTCTTATTTTTGTTTCCTTTTTGAGGAGGGAGGCCTGGCTAACGAGGCTTATACTATGTTGAGCCACAGCCCTTGGTCCGCACGTTGAAACAGCAAAGCTTTGAAAGGAGTCGAAAAAGAAAAGGCGGAATTCAACATTGAAGTTTTAAAATTGAATGTCAGTAACACATGAATCCTCTGCAAGTGGAGGTTTAAACTTCATTGGTTGCTTATGTTATTTATATGACTTTATATTATTCATATGATTTATGTTCTTGTCTTTTTTGTTCTTTATAGTTCTGGTAGAAATATAAATGTTTTTCTTTAATCGCTGATTGATGAGTTGAATCAATTATATTTATTTGAGGAATTGATAAATAAATACAGCTTTTGAAATATTAGGCTGCACATTAATAATGCGAATGCTGATAAGGATTATTTATTTATTTATTTCCACTAGATGCACTTACGAAATCGCCATCGATACAGAAACAACAGAAAATGTACTCTGTAGTAACTTCAGGTCCTGAAAAAGTTCCTGATCCCACATAAACATTAGAACCCAATACAGCTTTTGAATGAACTACTGCACCAATCTTAATTAACACTGTTGGGACCATGAAAGTCGATTTGTGGAAATCCAATGATTTAGCTTATATAAATTGGTTTGGATTGATACGCGAACCTGAGGTTGTTATCAGGATGATTTCAGAGAAGCCCTCTTCTTCTCTTGTAGTCACCAACCGTCAAGGTCAAAGCATGTCTTCTCCCATCATTCTCACGGACTTGGCATCCAATAGTTGCTTCTATCCTCTGTTTCCTAGCCATGAACCCTGCCTGGGCACCCAGAGGTCCACGAAATTCATGCAGTGCGTTCAGTGAGATTTCAAGCTCAAAGTTATGCATTGTATTTGACGCGGTGCCTTGATCCACAGGGGCACTGGTATCAACCAACTTCCCGGCATCAGCCGCTGCATCCAAGGCAGCTTCTGTAGCAGAAACACCAGACTGTGACATCGCCGCTGCTACTACATGATCACTGTCAACAACTGCCGCTATGTCATGTGCCTCGCTCTTTGTAGTTGCAGGGTTTGAAACATAATAATTCCTTGACCTTGTCCATCTCCTTGAAAATGGATCGTACCCAGCTTCTCCAGCTTTTAGACCTGTATTTAGAGGCTTCAAATCTGACGCATTTCTGAAGTTCTCAACCCTGTTCTTTCTATTCATTTCTTCCAGCCTGTAAGCCTTAACATCTTTCACCTTAGGCTGCCGGGATGCCTCCAGTTCCAGAATCCTTGCCTCTATCCTCTCAACCTCTGCCCCATCATGCTTACTTTGTGCAACTTCCAACTCCCTCCTCAACCTGTCCTTCTCAGCAGCAACATTTAATGGTCTCGATGACGCAGATTTTTTCTCCTGCAGCATCTGCTTCACAGTGGCTGCTGAGTACACAAAAGTGTTTGACTTCCGTATGCCCGCCTTCTTTTCCAAGATATCTTTTTTGCTCGGTAAACGGCCACCACCACGCTCCACCTCTTTAATCCACTGTTTATACTCATCCTCAGTTGGTGCAGAATCCGACACCATAGCCATCTGCCACCTGGCAGCAGAGCTATCAGCACCCCAAGTAACATTCAAATACTTGTAAGTTGACTTATTCTCCAGTTTGTATGGCTTGTCAGGTTCTGCAGCATCAACGTTCCGGACCATGCAGAGCCTATACACAGGCCCAGTCTTCGACCTGCCAATCCCTACCCTCACAAAACAGCCAACAATCAATTCTTCAAACCAAGGCTCCATAAGCCATTTTGCAAGTTTTGTTCTCCGAATTGTAATTTCTTTTATATCTTCATAAGATGGCCCCTGGGACCCAGATTCCCCATCCTCATCACTATCTGCCATTCCACCATCACCTGTTGACCCTTCATCCTCACTGTGAGACCTGCTTCCACTCTCACTCTCACTGCTAGAGCTACTCAGACTTGCTGAAGTGAAATTATTCTTCTTGACTTGTGCAAAGCCCCTGCTTCCAGCAGATCCTCTAGATGCATCCCTCAACTTGCGATGCGCCTCTGGGTCCTGCTGTTTTAATCGTTTAGCTCTCAATTCATTCAATGCATCATCTTTAGCAGTGGCCCTGTCAGCAGACCTAGCTGACGAACGCACTCCACGAGATGATGGAAGAGGTGGAGTCTCTTTTCTTGATCGGGCTGGCTTATCATTGTCCCTTTTCGATCTGATTTTCTCAGTCAAATGCTTGTCCCCTTTCTTGTCTGCTCGGTCTGCCAATATCAACTCCCTGTCAAGTTCACTCATCTGAGCAAGCTTCTGTCGATCATCCTCGTCTTTGTAAAGATCTTCACCAATATCCGATTCATCACTACTCTCACCCTCACGACCCAAACCACCATCATTATAATCACCTTCTTCCTGACTACCCCCTTCATCATCCCTCTCATTAGTTTCCAGTCTCTTCTTCAAAGGCACTTGAGAACCAGATGGCTTCCTACTTGCATACCCACGATCATCATCTGAACCATCATCCCTGGAATCGCTTCCACCATCCGAATACGAACCCTCCCGTTTTCGCCTCCTCGATGCAGGCAACGAATTCCTGTTTCTTCCCGATTTTCCAGTCCTTCCCGCTGCCTCAAGCAGCAAATTTTCTAAATCTGCCATCGTCATACACTACACTGACTTCAAGTAACACTGGAATAAGTCCCCAAGTGTCAATCCAACAGTTAACCAACCAATCAACTACACAAAAGCATGAATTAGTTACCAAAAGCAAATCCTTTTAGCTCTCACAATAAAAATAAAAAAACGCAAACCATAATTTACAGCAGCTGCTTGTGGGGTGATAATTCCCACTAAAATCTTTATCAACCCAGTCAATTATAAAAGACCCAAATTAAAATCTACAGCTGATTTAAACCCATAGAAAAAAAATCACTTTCTTTTTCTAAAACCCTAGAAATCAAACACAGCTCGAAATTTAAACGAATACCAATCGTTAGAAGAAAGCAAGAAAGCTACGCTGATTTAGGGTTTGGGGAGGCAATGGAGACCTTACCGTCTGAGGTTTTCGAAGGCAGGATCGAGCTAAAGATTCAATCTTTAAAACTCTAGAACGTGCGTGGAGAGAGAAACAAAGATCATAGATTAGCTAGAGGATATTTTATAAAAAATATCAGGAATTTGGTTTTAACGTTTAGGAGCTAGAGAAGTCACACGTCAACTATCAAATCAGTCCTCTATGTTGAAGTTCCATACAGAACACTACTATGACTCTAGAGTATCACGATTTGGCCATCCAAAATTGGTTGTCACAATAATGATAATAATAATAATAATAATAACAATAACAATAATAATAATAAATTAATAATAAATAGATAAATAACAAAGTAAATGCCTTGAAACAAATCTTTATGCAGTAAATTTTTATACTAATTGATGTAATTAGTTTTTTAACCTTTTTTATATGATTTTTTTTGGTTTCCTGTTGATATAATAAAAATTAATGAAGTTTTTTAATTTTTGGATGATTTGTTACAGGAAGATTTTATGAATAATTATTATTTTACCTATCTTAAGTTTTTTTTTATAGATAAAAGATAATATGATAAGAGGATTTTTAATGAAAAAGTTTCGAGAAAGTAATTCGAAATCAAAATCATAATATGATAATATGAAACTATTTTCTTATAAAATAATTTTCGTGGACTAAAATTAATAAAATAAATAACATAATAAATTATTATTATAAATATATAATAACGCTAATTATGGTAAAAATGAATTATAATTATAATAAATTTACAGATAATATATTCTTTATAGTTTCAAAACAAAAATTTATATCATTTTAAATTGAAATTAGGTACTGATTTACCATCAAAAGTCAAAATTTGGTCAGGATCCTTTATCTTTCTTTCTTTCTTTCTCATATATACCAAACCAAACAGCATCTGAATGAAGCACACAAGAAAAAAACACCAGTGCTTCAATCACACTCTCCTCTGAAAAGAAAGCATGGACCAAATTCAGCACAAATTCGTACAAGTCCAAGGATTAAAGCACCATGTAGCGGAGATCGGAGCAGGTGAGAATCCAATACACTCATCCCGGCATTTCTGTCATGAAACTATCACTGATATTTCAATCACTGGCTAGGCCCCAAAGTTGTGGTGTTTCTCCACGGATTCCCTGAGATATGGTACTCGTGGCGCCACCAGATGCTTTGTCTTGCCGAAGCAGGATTCCGGGCAATCGCACCCGACTACAGAGGATACGGGCTATCTGACCCGCCACCTGTGCCCGAAAAGACCACGTTTGGCGACCTTATCAGCGACCTTCTCGCGATCCTGGATTTCCTTGAAATTACCAAGGTACTGCTGATTTTACCCTCTACCCCCGCCTCGTCGTAGAAAATTCTAACTGCGGCACAACTTATGGCAGTAACATCAATATTTGCTTCTCCAAAGTATCCTTTTGTGACTTCAATAACTACAAGAAACCAGGGG